>NMRB01001298.1:18066-34093 GCA_002633025.1 Notospermus geniculatus
GGATCGAATCCCGTCAATAAAACCCCATTACCACTGACGCCATCCAGCATTTTTATTTTTTTATTCTTTTTGTATAATTCTGGTCGTCGTTCGAATTAGAATCCCCAAACCCTTGTATCAACCTGTCCAAATAAATCGTCGTTCATCAAAGAAAATTTTGATACATGTGGCGCCACCTATGAATGCGAATGTCGAAGAACTAAAGTTGAGGTCTAGTCTGGTTCCCTGACCTGCTGTACGTGGCGCTGACCTATGACCGCATTACGTTTTTTAAATTGCCTGTACATGTGATAAATGTTTTAAAAATATCCTTCTGCTGCTCTTTTAAATTGTTTGTATTTATGTTAATAGTCAATTTTTAAATAGTTTCTAAAAGAAATGTAAATGTTTTTAAAAAAAACCCTCTATGTACTGCTGTGCGGTTAGAGAGTAATAAATTATCTTATCTTATCTTACTAGGCAATAGAATAGGACAAGGATTATTGTGCAAAATGACTTTGAAAACGTCCTGGTTTGCGTTTCGCTTTGTGTACACTCTAAAATGTATGTACGTCCACGCGGTTTTGCTTATACCCACTGACCTCTGACCCGAAGGAGGTCAGAGCGTGTGTGGAGAGACCGGGTACCAGTCTATAATGGTAACAACGAAATTGCTTATTTTCCATTAAGAAAGATTTACAAAGGCTTTGATACCAAATGATTCGTTGATATTAAACATATAATCAAGAAATTTCAATTTTCGGTGCAGCTGTATAAATTCTTGTCAGGCATCGTATAAGTCTGTAAATTTCGCCCGCT
The DNA here is from genome assembly GCA_002633025.1 of Notospermus geniculatus. Taxonomy (NCBI): domain Eukaryota; kingdom Metazoa; phylum Nemertea; class Pilidiophora; order Heteronemertea; family Lineidae; genus Notospermus; species Notospermus geniculatus. The sequence continues at coordinate 18,865 of NMRB01001298.1, forward strand.
ACTTCCGTGCTGGCTCAGTCGTGTGGTTACTTCGCCTTGTTGCTGTAAATCCTAATACGTGGATAACCCTAGGGGATCGAATCCCGTCAATAAAACCCCATTACCACTGACGCCATCCAGCATTTTTATTTTTTTATTCTTTTTGTATAATTCTGGTCGTCGTTCGAATTAGAATCCCCAAACCCTTGTATCAACCTGTCCAAATATCGTCGTTAATCAAGAAAATTTTGATATTTGTGGCGCCACCTACGAATGCGAATGTCGAAGAACGATTAAGTTGACGTCTAGTCTGGTTCCCTGACCTGCTGTATCGTGGCGCTGACTGATGGTGCGGAGAAAGTCTCAGAGAGAAATACGTCGACTGCTATAACATCAGGACTTCTTCAGAACCCCGTCTCAATGCAAAGCCTTTCAGGCGTGTTTCCTTGCTTCAGGCAGCACGCCATTTTCTGACGTTGTGACTTTACACTCAAATATAGGCCTATTGGTTTTTCACGCAGGGCACTCAGTCAGTTCGTAAATGTCGTTATTTCTCCAAGGATTCAGTTTCCATACATCGAGAAGGTGATGGAAAACACCAACCTCTCTGATAAACAGAAGTCTGTTGAACGGCACATTGTTTGGTTATCTGTTTGGTTATCTGCAAACAGTGTGTAGGTGATTGAAGGGTTTCTTGTTGTTACGGAATGAATGAACGCCATTCATGAAACATCCTAGGTAACCGGTGGTTCTTAGCACTTGACTTGCTTCCTACGTCACCACACACGTGCAGTGACGTAGGGAGCGAGCGCTAAGAACCACTTCACGAGTTTACAAAATGTGCAAAATATCATCGTCATTTCTTCATAGATCTCCAGTTTCCATCGCATCCAGACATGCCAGAAGGTGATGCGTCAATTACAAACAGAAGTCTGACATTGTTTGGTTATCTGCAAAGACAGTGAGTAACATGTATGTAGTTGCTTCCTCACGTCATCACACACGTGCAATGACGTGGGGAACCACTTCATGAGTTGACAAAATGTGCAAAAAATCAGACTCTTGAACAAAGTTGACAGGACTTGAGTGTGCAGACGGGAGGGGCGGACATCTGGCAATAAAAAAGGTTGTGTGCGTGTGGTTTACCGGTGTATGCTGATGTTGATGCTGATATGTTGGTGCTGATATGCTGATGCTGATATGCTGATGTTGATATGCTGACGTTGATGCTGATATCCTGATGTTGATGCTGATATGTTGATGCTAATGCTGATATATGCTGATGTTGATATGTTGACGTTGATGCTNAGACTGACCTTTGCCCTCCTTTGCATATTTCGATGAGGGGAATGAATGAACAGATAAAAATAGAAAGCTGTCTACGTCACCAATGGACAAGCTGTTGTGTCGCAATGACGTATTAAATAACCAAAAGTTTTGCGAAGACATTGCGCAAGACTGATTTCAATCGCAACTATAAACTGCCAGGGCAAAGTACAACTAAAATGACGTTGAAGAGTGCGCAGCGGCTATCATACACTCGGCCCCAGTGTGTATCCGACGTCCCGGTCTCCTACACACTGGCACATTTGGGGCTCAAAAGCCGGTAACACCACTAGATGGCACTCCACTGGGCTCCAGCCAATCACCACGCTTTCTCACTCATAATTCCCGCGGAAATTTACTTCCAGGAAAAACCCAACCCCGTCCCCAGGGGTATAGTTCGCTCAGACAACCTTGGACCACTCGCCATATTGTCAGAAAGCGAACGAGGTTGGGAAAACCCAAGGACCCATGCTGCCACCACGCGGTCTTCACGACTGTTAATCTCTAAAAGAGCCAGACGCGGAGTGTGATTTACCGAAGGGGTGAGCCCGTAGCGTCTGGCAAGCGAGACTACGGCTATCACGTAACCAACGAAGTAGCCTCTGACTTCATCTGGCCATGCCGTGGGAGAGGAGGGGGTGGTACTGAAAGCTATTTTTATGGTAGGAAAGAAGCTGCAGACACGTGCGTTTTTTTCTCGCGGCAATTTGACGAGATAACTCGAGACTTATTCGCGACGGTTCTCGCCGTTGGCTTGTAGACAAGAAAGTCGCCTTAATGAAATGTCACGTATTTTTCATGGACACTTATTCCCTTTTCTTGTCCCATTCACCAGTTTGTCGGTTTCGTCGCTCCTCCGGGCACTTCCCGGCCCCTTCAGTCAGTTGCTTCCCGTCTTTGTCACAGCAAATATTTCCATAGGCAGGGAAACTGAATGTCAACAAGACCGTTTCACCAAAACCTGACGCAGGGAAAACAAACCCTAGCCGACGAACTGTCTATCTATAGTACGGTGTGCGTTTGTAAAACTTAGGTTTGAATAGGGAGGTTTTGCAAATCTGACGAAGCACGAACTACGAAATACGAAATTGGACTTCATTTCATTCCAGGACCTAAAATATTTCTGTAGATGGTTGGTACCCCAAATGTCCCTGCTGCCTGTGTCTTTTAGCATGTCATGTAAGACCGAGGGAGATGGTGCATCTTTAATTTTTACATTTCCAATTCGTATTTACGAAGTCGATACGAAAGATAAATTTCAAAGTTGAATATACACCATAACTCTATCGGTCTAAACGTCATACGCTAAAAGACGTTCTTGCAGCAGGCGGAATTTGTGGTGCCAACCATCGCATGTGAAATACATTACATGTACGTACATGTACGTCATGGAAACGAAGTCCAATTTCGTATTTCGTACTTCGCGTTTCGTCAGATTTGCGAAACCTCCCTAATAACGATGTTCTTAATCAAGACTAGACCCTCCAGGAATGTGCATTGCGGTTTTCAAAGGATTACTAGCATAGAATTAAAGTTTTAAGAAAGCATCGGTTGCCAGGCTATTTTTGGGCGCTGGAGGCATCGTCGTTCGACTTAAAGAGAATGTATTGTCTTGGTGCGAACAATGCGGCGAGGGTGGTGGCGGGCGGGGATGAATGCGAATTACGAGATAAGAATGGGTCCACTTTTCATAGGCCTATTGCGACGTTATGCTGATGGCAAAGTAAGGGTATATAAACAAGGTGAAGCTGGTGCAGACCTTACTTTCAATGCGACACCACGAATCGTACAGGTAAGAATCGCTTTTGTAGATTTACTTCGAATTTCGTGATTTTGTGTAACGAGCTTGAAGTTTGTTGCAAAATGGTAAAATTTTCCGCAAATTTATCCGAAGCGTAGTTGGAGAATTTGTGAGAATTTCAGCTCAACTATAATCATCTACACATAAATGCATGTTCACGTCTTACCCTTGTGTGTTATTAGGGAATTTTCTCAAAGCCCCCGAAACGCCAACGCGAACGTCTATCCTTTTGTTCGGTGCTCTGTTCTTGGCATCGAACAATGGGTTTGGCGTTCGCGTTGGCGTTTCGGGGGCTTTGCGAAAACTCCATAATCATTGGTTTTTTTCTTGAACGTCGACGGGACAAGACATACTCTAGAATGCCTTATCTATGGTTAGTTTACAAACCTCGGTCACCATCATCTAATATGGTTAGTTTACAAACCTCGGTCACCACAGCCCTGAGAGGTTGCACAGCTTTCCGACTCCGACTCCGGCTTCAACTACCAGAATGAATTGCAGTCCGCTGTAGACATCCTTAAAACGATATCATAGACGTTTGCAAATCATAAAATGCCATAACTTTGTGGCAGAATAATTTCGACTCGTAATCGGAAGTGCACGTAAATCGCAAATATTATAGTCGTGTTTCAAGTCGTAACCACTAGGATTACGACTTCAATATTCATTACTTATCCGCACTTCCGATTTATATTATAAGGCCAAATTTTCTGCCTTCAGTTTATGGTGTTTGACGAATTAAAGGGAGACATGCGAAAAATATTGCCCGGCGGGCACAAGCTGTCTTTGTTTTGATTAGCGCACAGCGCCGTTTGTTAATACGCGGTGACACTACGCTGTAGCACAGGCCCCTGGAGAACTATCAGTGAGTTTAGAACACGTATCTAACCAAACGTATCTAAAAAACACAACACGTATCTAAAAACACACCACGAGCTGACAAATTCGTGAGCTCGGGGTGTATTTTTTACAAACTAGTGTTTTTTGGTTAGGTACGTGTTCTAAACTCACTGATCGTTCTCCAGGGGCCTGTGCTACAGCGTAGTGTCACCGCGTATTAACATATGGCGCTGTGAGCTAATCAAAATAAAGACAACTTGTGCCCGCCGGGCAATATTTTTCGCATGTCTCCCTTTAAAAACTTCTATCAAATCGTTTATCAAGGATGTCCATAGCGGACTGCAATTCATTCTCGTAGTTGAAGTCGGAGTCGGAGTCGGAGTCGGGCCGCTGCGCAACCTCTCTAATACAAATGAGGAATTTTGCCAATTAGGGAACTGAACTGATAGATATGAAATTGACAAAACAAGCCAAATCCGACAATTTGAATGGTTGAATTTAGAAAGCCATAGAATATACAATATAATATTGATTGTTTGATGCTGCACTATAGGCCTACCAGGCATTTTCAAAACGATGACTGCCCTATCGATAAAAATTGATTGATAAACGGACTTGGATCGACTGGGTAGCCACTACCCATCCTAAACAATATTGCCAATTACATTATCAACACCTGCCGGGAAGCCGAACCCTTAAGGGCAAAATAATTTTTCGGTCGTACTTTTCTACATTTTGTTTTTGTTTTCTTAGAAATCACTATTATAGCTGCACCCCATATAAAAATACTTGACTTTTTTCCTCTCCGGTCAGAGTGCAATAACTCTACGTCAGTAATGTGTAGGCCTATATATATCCTCATGGAAAATCTTTTCTTAAACGACATAAAGAGGGACTCATTTCACCTTTAATATCATTTTTAATTTGAGTGCTGTTCAAATGTTTCTATCTGTATTCGCCTGCGCTTGTCACTTTCACCATTGGGTTCCCTTGTATTAGGTGGGATTCTCTAACTTTAGGAACAAACCTACAGACTGAGGTCGGTAAGTTGAATGTATTGTTCTATTCCAAACGCATCGTTGCCAATCAAGTATTTGAACAATTTGTGGTAGGCCTTTGGTCAAGTTATCAAAAAAGATCAAATATTGTTATAAAGAACCACGTTCGTTTAAAAAAGGCTCTTTTGATAAAGAACGTTTTACAGACATTTTTTAAAAAAGAACCAGGGACCTGTTTAAGCTAATGGTACCATTAATTTCAATGCATTTTCCATTTGATTAAAACGTTAGCTTAAAGTCACTTCATGAAACAAGCCCCCTTTCTGTTAAAACCGCTTGCAATGATGGCACGCCGTTTGACAAAAAATAAAAATAACCCAGATTTTTTTAGCCTGAGAAGTATGAAAGATTGTTTGAGGAACAACAAGGGTTCGTCAAAATGACGAACCGTGGATTTGTCATTTCGACGAATGAGATACTCAGCTTGGTGATAAATGGAAAACGAACCTAAGTTCGTCATTTCGACGAAGCAGAGTTTTTCACTTATTCCACGTCAGATTTCTTCTATACTTTCCTCCCCCGCCCACCAACTACCAGGGCCGTAGCTAGCATAGGGACAGGGGGGGAGGGGGGGGGCAAATGCCCCCCCAGCCCAATTGTTCAAAAAAATTTTTTTTCAGCAAAATCAAATGGGATAAAAGATCATTATTGTTCGTGTCTCAGAGCACAGGAAATAGACTTCAAATCGCATCTCAGAGCTTCTAATTTTCAAAATTTTTCGGGGGGAGGACCCCCAGACCCCCCCGCAAAACCGACCCCACCGGTGCTCAAAGGCAAAGCCCACGTCCGTTGAGTGCATCTGCTTAAAATGCCCCCCTAGCGAAAAAAAGCTAGCTACGGCCCTGACTACGTGCACGTCAGGAGGCTAGAACAACACGCCGGGTATTTTGAGTGTTTGTTGACGACTTCTCTCCCCAAATGTCAGCGCGACATTTCCGATCGTTTAAGAATATTACAATAACACCACATTCCATTGTCATAACGGAAGAATCTCGTTTCTTATGACACAGGGAAAAATTATGAACGTTCGCAATTTAGTAACACTTCGTTGCATAAACATACTTTTTTGACTTCGTTGCATAAACATACTTTTTGACTTACCACCGTTTTAGTTTCCGCCACCGAGAAAGAAAAACTTGGAGATATTAAAATGGAATACCGTTTGTCCCCAGGAGATACTTTGGGGACAGAGAGGGTTAAAGAGATACAAAAATTACTAAATGGTTACTAAAAACAGTAATACATGTACTAAATAATATTGTTGGTTCCTTGTTTGTGTTTGAGTTACGTAGAATTTTATATCGTAAAAATAAATCAATTGTACTTTTGCAGAGACTAATGCCCGTTCTACGGTCAATTTTTTCTTACGATTTAAGAAAAAATCAGATCCAGGGCCGTCGTTTAAAAGTAAAGACCCACATGTAACCCTTTGTTGAGCATATTCGAAAAATTTGGAAAAATTTGACTACTGCAGACATTACGTACTTAGATTTTGCGATTGTGCCGCTAATTTTTGATAGGCTGCTTGAAAAGTTGTTCTTATTGGTCAATATTATTTAGTAACAACCAATCAGGGAATAGTTGACTCACTCGGCGTCCAAGTGCATTTCACTTCTGCGTCTTGTAGTCTACATACTTCAGAAACCAGTGTGAAGCTCGATAGAATATTCAGCACTGTGATTCAGAAACCAGTGTGAAGCTCGGTAGAATATTCAGCACTGTGATTCAGAAACCAGTGTGAAGCTCGATAGAATATTCAGCACTGTGATTCGGAAACCAGTGTGAAGCTCGGTAGAATATTCAGCACTGCGATTTTTTTTCCAGGAGGCGCCATGAACCGTAAGTCCGTCCAACCCCGGCATGTCTGCCTACTTCTGCTCATCCTTCCAGCGTACTGCGCTGGAATCTGCATGAAACAGTCAGAGATCACGCAACTGGTGCGAGCAGGCTACCAGACCAAGTACATCCACACCAACACATGTTTTGAGATCGCCAGCAGTGTCATCAAAGGAACCATCGCGGTCGGCAGTAGTAAACCGTTAGAATTCTATCGGACATACACCGAGGAGTGCTGTTGTTCCGTCACCAACTACAGTCAACAACAGGTATGAGCACGCCGTGCCGCCCCCTCCCCCACACCGGGGACCGATAAGGCGCCCACATCGGGGACATAAGGCGCCCACACGGGACAGATAAGGCGCTCACACCCGGGGACCGATAAGGCGCCCACAGCCGGGGACCTATAAGGCGCTCACACCCGGGGACCGATAAGGCGCCCACAGCCGGGGACCGATAAGGCGCCCACACCCGGGGACTGATAATGCGCCCACACCCGGGGACAGATAGGGCGCCCACACCCGCGGGGACCGATAAGGCGCCCACACCGGGGACAGATAGGGCACTCACACCAGGGACCGATAAGGCGCCCACAGCCGGGGGCCGATAAGGCGCTGCCCACGTGAGAATTTTCTCCTGCGAGTTGGTTCTCAATGGCTCTCTCACCAGCCGCCCATACACGCGCAATATTGTTTCACAACATCAGGCTCAAAATGGGCAATATTAGGCCTATTGCCAATCTTTCTTCTACCAATCATGCCAGAACACATGCCCCTATTTTGGGCCCCATATTGTGCAATAATATTGATCGTGTATGGCCCGCTTTTAATACGCTGAGACTAAGGACGGGAACGACTGCCCATAGTCGTCTATGGGTTGAGTTGCCCATAGAGAGCCAACTCACGCGGGGAAACTCTCACGTGGGGAAGCACCTACTACTAGAATTTCAATGGTACCGTATCTACCCGAAGAAGCGCCAAAAATATGTTGTTACTCTCAATATATTCAGTGTAGATCATTCAACAGCGCCCACCATCTACCATCTCCCCAAACGAGGCTATTGACGTAATCACCCTGTCCCGTTTCTACGCAGACTGGTTCTGCGGTGGTGATTGCATGGATGGCGGACGTCGCATCTGTACACTGCAAATACAACCAATATTCTCAACATTAGTACAGCTTCCTGCAATTTTGTTCTCTGTCCCGCTAGACTGGTTCCTGGTCCCAACATACATGTAGCTCAAGGATAATGGACCGGTATTGCCTGATGTAACGACGGAGTTGATCGGCTAGCTCTTTTTGAATTTGAATTTGTAACGTCGCAGTTGATTGGTTAGCTATTTTGGGATGTGAAGTAAGTAAGCTATTTCTCAGTACTGCGGGGAATCCTCTGTGACGTCATAATATGGCAGCTTTCTGCCAAGTATGGCCGCCCAATACCGGTCCCTTTCTCCGTCTGAGCTATGTTGGGACCGGGTACCAGTCTACTGTCCCGCACGACTCACAGAGCTTACAAAATTTCTTCTCATTCCAGGTCACGCTCGAAGGAGAAAACGGCGCCAATGACTTCCTGGTGGCGAGGTACAGACGTATCGAGTCGTGCGGTTGCCGTCCATGTCACCAAGTCAAGCGAGATACTTTTAGAAGGTCGACCACAGGGCAACCGCAGTCGTCAATTACATTTACTTCTGGGGGCGGGGCTGGAGGAGAAAAATAACTTAACGTTGTGACAGTACAGGTTATGATCTAGACTGGTTCCCTGTCGTACCGCTCCGTTCCTCCACTACTACGACAGGCCACGTCCGCCATGTTTGCCTGAATTCGGACACACGTATTCAAATGAGCAATAAAGACTCGTAACGTTGCGGGAGTCTCTATAAATAGATGATGAGCTCATGGCGCGACCGTTGATGACCTCTGGTTGACCAATAATCATATGCCGAGTTGGCTCTCAAGATGCCTGTCGTAGAAGTCAACGCACGCACTACGACAGGGAACCAGTCTAGTTATGATCATTCTAGCCAGCAGAGGCGTGACCGTCATAGCCATCTTTGCACGACCCCTGTCGGTGAAAGAACGGGCAACTGCCAGGCTTAGAATACATGCAGGTGGAATTTGCTATCGTGTGCTTTTCTAGTGGTGCTTGCAATGAAATTTAAGGACTTTTAAACATTTGGCCAGGATCGTTTCGGCGTGCCCTGGCACAGACGACAATCCAAAGGACTTTTTTCGAGTTGATTTTTCCAATCGAGGTTTCTTTGGTCTATGTTCACCCAAGAACTCACATCTTAGAAATTTTCCGTTCAATTTCAGCCTCTATGGCCGATTGTAGTTTTCGTGTTGAGCGCTTAGATCAGATTCTCTTAGCAGCCATCTTGGAGAGTTGCCATGGTACCCACGCATGCGTACTAAAACTGGTGGCGTGGAAAAATTACACAAAAAATGCATTACGCTTCCCACCAGACGAAGTGCCAGTGCGCATGCGTGACTTTGCGTTTCCTGGCATTGCACAGCAACCAAAAAGATCGCGGCTTGTGAATCTCATCTATTTCAGCAGGACTTCCATACGTCATCACTGCAGGACAATCAGGGTTGTTTGTATCGTAATGCCATGCAAGTTCAAATAAGTGAGCTGCGTGAAATTTCTGTGACATTTTTTTAAAGGAGATGACCATCGTATGTTTAAAGGACTAGCAGCCTGTGCCATGGTAAAGGCCCCGTAATTCATTCAAAGACTTACATGTATTGTCAGCGAAATGGCCGTCGGCGCAGAACCCTTGCGTATAGTCTACATGTACTGTACATGTACATCTGTGATAAATGTATTGAGGTGAATTCCTTGTTGAAAAGACGAATAAATGTTATTTTTTTGAAGACACAACCTTGTTCCTTTTCTTAGGATTTCTTGTGGCCACATCCGTTCCGTTCCGTAAAGTAGGGATAAAGCTAGATTCATACTTCTCCGTTTTGCGCTTTGCGTTTGTCCGTTCCTTATGTTTATGTGTGGTGCCAACAATAAAATTACTTTTTCTACCACGCACTCACATAGGCAACGGACACGCGCGCAAAGCGCTAAACGCAAAGTATGAATCAACTCCTAAAGCCAAGCGCTCATTTGCGACAAAACTCAACGCGTAAAGGCTCGTTTACACATGCAACTTTTCATATGCAACTTCATGCAACTTGTTGCAAAAACCTGATGAGACCAAAAAGTTTCATAAAAGTTGCATGTGTAAACGGGCATGCAACTTGTTGCAGTTCGATCACGGTGGATGTTGCATCGATTTTTCTGTGTGTAAACCGTCCCAGGTAGTTTGCAACAAGTTGCAAGTTGCTGCAACTTGCAACTTGGTGCAACCTAGTGTAAACCGCCCTTTAGGGGTGTCTGTTAAAATCGACTGACCTGGCTGAGTGACGAGTCGACAGCGTTGGGCAGTCGACTTCAAAAATACCCCTAGCGCATTGAGTTTTGCCGCAAATGTGCGCTAGGCAGGCATACGAGGTGTGTTCCGTTCTGTATATTATTATGAGCCGTCGCACATTACAAAAAAGCTCCAAGACGATGTAGGAAGCAGAATAAACATTGCTTCCGTAAACAGCAGCCAACATTACATATTTTATCGCCTTCCTTCCTTCCTTCCTCCCCCGATTTTCGCAAATTTGTTTAGCTCACAATCATGGCGACAAAACAAAGCTAGGGATTACCGAATCGCCCAAGGCGAGTTCTCCGTTTGCTTGCTAATGTCGCAACAACATCACTTGGTCTCAACATGTAATCGATTATTCCTCCTCCTGCTCTCCAGACAGACAACACCAGACAGGGTTTAAAATGAGGGTCACCTTGTGAACCAACTACATGCATTCATCGTTTCGACGGCCCCCCGCCATCTTGAATTTCTTCCAAACTGCACATGCGCAGTTACATCTGGTAGGCAATCTCGCGCAGGCCTGTGGGGGACACAGTGCGTGAGTGGGGCAAATTCGTATCTCTTGAACAATCACTTTGCGTTGTTTTGCCTACCAGAAAAGTGCGCATGCGCGGGTTCCAAGAAATCTCCGTGGAAACCAAGATGGCGGCGGGTCGTCGTAATTTTTGAACTGCTGCGACTCCAGATCATGTTTACCACTGCAGCGCCGCCCAACGATTTTGTCAGCTGTAAAGTCGGTGGATCACCCGCTGTCCCATGGCGACGGACGTGAAGAGCCAGGGATGATTTATCGCATAATATGGCACGGGCTGGTTTCGAACCCGGGACCTGCCGTTTGCTGAGCAAACGTGATAACCACTACACTAGGCCACCAAGGATCCTCATTCAAGGTTAGGCCAATACTCCTCGCTTATCTACAAGTCACTACTCCATCATCACACACCCTTGTGATTTTTTCAAGGTCAAGCCAATGGTAATAAAAATTGAGCTTCTCTATGATGTTTTTCAAGGTCAGGCCAATGGTAATAAAAATTATGCTTCTCGCTTATCTAAACGCCACTCCTTATGATCTTTTCAAGGTCAGGCCGATACTTTGTCATCGAAATCATAGGTCGTAGGTTTTGGTGTAAAAGATGCGCACTTAATTAATGTTATCAATCTTTGCAAATTCGACATTCATTAGGCCTATCGTCGATATACAATGTTTGTCCAGTGGACATCCATTCTTTGGAAAATTGCACTCTGTGGAATTTCCGAAGAACGTAACATGAAAATATTCTTGGACTGAAAGCTACGGGACTTGATTATTCTTTGACGGAGTGAATGCAGATGAGCCGCACCAGCAGCTGCGTCCATTTTCGCGTATTGGTATCCCCACTCCGGCGTTTACATCATGCGACACGAGAGACTTCCTACTTCGTTCTCGCTTGTAGCCTGGCTGATAAGAAGTATCACAAGAAAGTTAGGGAAGTTTTCCTCCCACAGCTTGCAAAGGTAAATTTTCTTTATTTTGTATACTCTAGATTCACTCAGTGCTCTGAGGCAGCTTCATTAAATCGGGGAAGGCCGCCCCCGTTCAGTATGCATTGAACAGGACACGGTCCGTTCAAGCTGATTGGCGCTCACTGCGAAATCGACACCGAGGAAACAGAGAACACAGAGAAAAGTTTCCCCAACAATAAGGGGAAACACTGCCACACGTAAACACTCGCAGGTGTTACACCACTGATTTAGACCTATTCATCAAGAGTAAGTATATACGTGGCAGATGTCCTTTCTACCAATTCATCGTTTCGACGACCCGCCGCCATCTTGGTTTCCACGGAGATTTCTTGGAACCCGCGCATACGCACTTTTCTGGTAGGCAAAACAACGCAAAGTGATTGTTCAAGAGATACGAATTTGCCCCACTCACGCACTGTGTCCCCCAGAACCTGCGCGAGATTGCCTACCAGATGTAACTGCGCATGTGCAGTTGCAAGAAATTCAAGATGGCGGGGGGCCGTCGAAACGATGAGTACGCTTTCAAAAGAATGTTCTCACCATGCTCACAGAATGCTTTCAAATTAGTACCTGAAGTCCAAGTTGTCCCTATTTTTACAACTTTAGAAAGTTTGGGAAGTAAAGCTGGTCAAGATATTTTTTTTGTTGCATTGAAAAATCCCAATCGGTTAAAAAATTATAACATATTTGATGGATTTCGTCAAAGGAGAATGTTCGGCCTCATTTGATGACGTCATTCCGGAAATTAGCATAATGAGCATGAATTTTAGTGCTGTAATGGACTTACAACTAGCCTATTCATGTGAAAGAATGAAGTCAAAAATTTGTCTATTAGTAAATATGTAAATGAAAATGAACTTTTTCTCCAAATTGGATGGCTCAGATATGATTTCATTTATCCCTGCAATGACGTCACGCATAAATTAGCATTTCCGACCCTGGCTGGTTCCTCATTATACGGAAAGCCTCTCTGGCATTTTCAGATACATATTCCTTCATATCTCCCAAACTACTCATTCAAATTTGATAAAACAAAAAGCAAAATATGCGTATTTGTGTATTTTATCGACTTTGGTAATAGTATGTGCAGTCAATTTTGAGATACATCTAGGTCTTGTTGCCTGACTTTTCGGAACCATGTACATTTGTACAGTCTTTGACAAAAGTTTATCTCCACCTGATACCTTGAATATTTCAAATACTACTGGGCCAATTTTAACAGGTTTGTTCCATATGAAAGTATATCTTGTTGGTCATATTTCTGCATCAAAATATTAGATATTTGGAAATATCGTAATTATGTAATAGCTCACCAGAAAAAAAAACAAATCAAAATTTTTATTATGTAAATGTTTTTGTGACTTTTGTTGCAGCTTTGATAGAGTGGAACCTTCTCAAGACTTTGTGATTTGTTTCATCAAAATCTGTTGAGTGATTGCTGAGATAGTTGAGATTATCAAAATTTCGATAATTTGAAAATTTCCAATTTTCCAATTGGCCCAGTAGTATTTGAAATAATCAAGGTATCAGGTGGAGATAAACTTTTGTCAAAGTCTGTACATTTTTCTGTTTTGTTCAAATGAAATTGCCTCTGCCAGTGAAAGGGTTAAAGCGAATGGCTCGCGGGGTTTGTTAACAGTTGTTTGTTGACATGTCCTCAAATCAAGCGCCGTTTTGAGAAAAAGGCGAAAGAAGGATGGAAATGCATTAGACAGCCAAACTTCGGAGGCGTATTCTGCAAAATCTACCGCTTCGAAATCAATGTGAATAGTGCAAAATGTACATTTGGACCGACTGAATTTGAAACTGTCATTAACCCATTTTAACAAATTTTTTATGGAACCTCGTCCCCAGGTGCACGTTCGCATATGTGCACAGGTTTTGCCTATGACTGGAGCACGGCTTTGCCTGGAGACTAGGTTCACTTTCTATGGGAGGTACACCACCAAAAATCAAAACAAACCCCGCGAGCCATTCGCTTTAAGCAGCAGATATCATAATTATTCAATTAAATGCCTGTATAAGCTTTTGAAGACAACCTTGAGCTGTGGCGCACCATCACTAAATCATACTTGCGATTTCTTCATGTGGCCAAGGTTAAGTCCGAAGGCTAAGTTTTTTGACGGACATTTTCGATCAAGTTTACTGACTCAGCCAAATCTTGCGTTTGTTGAAACAGGAAACAATGTACTCATGCACGCCTGCGCCAAGTAATCTTCGGGTGGAACGAAGACTTGGAAGAAGTTGTTTCGCACATGCCAGACATTTTTCAGAATCTAAACGGCCAGTTTTGTCCATTCATGGTCGAAAACAACCGATAGGAAGAGGCTTAAATTGCTTCTGGAAGAAGGGACACGGTGAATTTTTGGCGAATTTGTGACCGGTGAACGTCCAGATCAGTCATCTGTGAAAATTACACAACAGTTTGTTCAGGAATTCAATGGATATTTGGAATATCGGAGAATATGCGACTACATGTATGGTGTCTTGATTGTCCTTCAAACTGTGTTGAAGTCTGTGGTCAAGGAGGTGTAGTTGTCATTGTCTTTGCGGTAAGGCGTCACTCTCTCTTTAAATCAGTCCGGGTGAAGAGCTTTAAAGGGAATAAGCCGCGGCAGTCAAAACTCACACTAAGAATAATTTAACGGCCCACGAAATTCAAAGTCAAAATTACAAATTTAAAGGGAGACTCCACTCATTGAAAAGTTAGGAATTTTTATCAATCCATGAAGACTATTGCCATGAGTTGTGATGTCACCAGTGTCAATAGGCTGACGACCTATGTAGTGAATGAGCTAATAGTGTGACTGCATTGAGCACACATGACATCATGTGTGCTGTACAATGGTTCCCTTGGGATCCAATTAAAATACTTAAAATGATGAGTTTGCTGATTTAAAAAAAATGACATGTTGCAGATATCAATGAATTTGTATGTATTAACGATATTTCAAAAATTCAAAATTTTACACAATGAGCGGAGTCTCACTTTAAGTATATTTTGGTGAATCAGATCATTACACAGACCTAAGTCTGCAGTTGACCGCGTGTTAAATCGTATCCAAAGAAAATGAAGCCATGGAAGTCGGGCAATAATGCATTTGTTATGGAATATAATAAGCCTGCATCTCCTTGAACTTGGTTACATAAATAATAAGAACGCACTTAATGACTCTCTTTTTGAACCTGATTATTACAATTGATGCTTCTTTCACAAATCGCAGTTCGCGTTCATGGCCGAAATGGCGGCCATTTTGAAATACTCTTCACTTTTTTTCTTCTTTTCAGTTCTGATGCTGAGGTGACAGAATCACGTGACCCGCCATTCCAACTTAGCATGGTATTTCGCTTCTCTGTTTCCCTCCTGATCATACTTCCCGTCCTGTCTCAGGCAATGTGCGTCAAACAAATCGAGGTTGCCGAGGTTTCTTTTCCCGGATACCAGTCAAGGTAAGACA
>NMRB01001298.1:42950-53929 GCA_002633025.1 Notospermus geniculatus
TCGGAACTGGCATTTAGGGACCGTCTCAAAAGTACCTTGAAGCCAAAGAAGTGTAATTTTTTTTCACTAGGGGGGAGGGGGTGGGGGTGGGGGTGGGGGTGGGGTGGCTAATTTCATGGTCACCATTTCACTTCTTGAAAAAAAAATTGGCTTCATGGAATTTCTAAAAACGTATTCGAATCACATAACGTAAAAGTACGTATTCGAGGTTCATACAAAATATCGGGCCTACGTCCACGTATTCGTGCAGGGTAGGCCTCCCTATTCTACGTGGAGTTCAACTGGTGTAGGCCTAAATAATGTGCTTTTGATGAAAATAACCGACCATAAACATTATTTGAGGAAGCATACATGTATATTACACCTAGTTTTCATCAACCCATTCATTTATACACTCATAACATGCTGCCATAAAAGAAAAAATTCTGTGAAAAATATATAAATACGCTCTGGCACACTCCTGAATTACCCAACATCGCCGCCTTCCGGATGTTATGGTCTGCACTGTGTATGAATATTAAGTAAATTCGTACAGACATCTCCAATCGTTATAATGTATATTTAGAATGGCCAAACAAGTAATGGGTAATTTTCTTTGCAATTGAATGGTACTTAATCGAGGCAATTTGGTTTATTGTCAATTTGCTTAGGTTTGTAGCGCGGTCGTTAGTTTGTTTGAAATTGTTTGATACGATGGACAGATAGAGACAGGCCTAGCTACGGTGCAAAGGCGGAGCACCATCAGCAAAATAGGCCCAGACGACAATGGGTCATATGAATAAAGACTAGCAAATGCTTTTTCTTCAAATTTGTACAGCATTGCCCATTGCATTTGTATTGCAAAATTCAAGTAGAAGCATTTGCTAGTCTTTATTCATCTGACCCAATGTCTTTTAACTCTTTCCTTGCCAAGATTAAATTTGTGCGAAACGAAAATATGCAAAACAGTTTGAAAAGTCACCTGAAACCCGTCGCGTACAGTGTAGTTATCTGAACGGTCATGGTCTCTCTTCACTGGTTCCAGTCTTTGCCGCTACATTCCCATGGCGGTCATTCCACGACAAGACGGACAGCGTTTTGGTTCCCGAAGCCACCGCTAGGCTAGACGGCTTCGGTTCCGGCCGAATCGCGCGGAATGGCAACACCGAGGAAGTTTCTTGATGAGAATGGTTCTATGTGTTGCAGATCTGTTACAAAGCTCAAAGTTATCGCCGTTTTTTCGACCGGGGAGAATGAAATTTTACGGGAAAATGGACTCCTACAATGACGTCAGCAATAAAATGGCAGCCATAATCGAAGCCTTCTAGCCCTAGCGGTGGCTTCAGAAACCAAAATGGACGGACAGTGCCGCAAAGACAGGAACCAGTCTCGGTCTCTCTCAGTAGCTGTCTATTTTGTCACTACGTTCCCCATACAAAGAAGGAAACACTGAAAAATGGGGAACATTGGCAGATGTTACAATACGGCTCACAGACCTCGCAGACATGAATTTGTAGTGTGCAGCCAGCTTTATCTCCAAAGCCATAAAAAGCAATCCGTTTCTGTTTGTGAACTCAAAGTACATACAGTTCACGATAGAAATTTAAAGTTAAAAATTTAAAAAGATAAAAATTTAAAGTTGTTTTGTAACATTGTTAGAGAATTATTAAATTTCCAACGTAATGAAACAATCATTCAACTTGTTCCGCTGCGGCTTCGACTCGGCGGAAATTAAATAAATTCATCAGAAAAACCCTCATCGTAAGTGGTAAGTTACTCATTGGCCAAACCCGCGCAGCCGTCAGCGTCTAGAATTACAAGCAGATCATCTCATGTAGATGTATCTGAACTACCTGCGTGGATGCTTCTTCATTGCTTACATATTTTTTTCCGTTCGTAGTTCACGGTGCATGGTGTTGAAGGTGCAGACGTTAGACAAAGCCATGTAATATACATTCCAGCATCAGCGGCTGCTTTTAAATGAAGTGTACATTAGATCTTTCAGGATTCACGCTGAGAGAGGCCATGCGGGCAGAAGTTCAGATACACAACACGGGATTAGCACGTTTTTCCGTCAGCATTGGATCCGGAACGCTTTTTTCTCCTTTTACAGGTACCGGTTCGATCAAAGAGACTGAATATATTACTGAAGGATTTTTATGTTTGAGAAAGCGGTCTTGGACTGGACTTATCTATTTTTGATATCACTGATATGAGGATTTTTATTGTTTGAGAAAGAGGACTGGGCATACAAGACGGAAGATATCACTGATATGAGGATTTTTATTGTTTGAGTTAGACGACAGGGCATTCACGACTGACGATATCACTGATATGACGATTTATTGTTTGAGTTAGAGGATCGAGCATACAAGACTGAAGATATCACTGATATGAGGATTTTTATTGTTTGAGAAAGAGGACTGGGCATACAAGACTGAAGATATCACTGATTGAGGATTTGTTATTGTTTGAGAAAGAGGACTGGGCATACAAGACAACAGATATCACTGATATGAGGCTTTTTATTGTTTGAGTTAGAGGACAGGGCATTCACGACTGACGATATCACTGATATGACGATTTATTGTTTGAGTTAGAGGATCGAGCATACAAGACTGAAGATATCACTGATATGAGGATTTTTTATTGTTTGAGAAAGAGGACTGGGCATACAAGACGGAAGATATCACTGATATGAGGATTTTTATTGTTTGAGAAAGAGGATCGAGCATACAAGACTGAAGATATCACTGATATGAGGATTTTTTTTGTTTGAGAAAGAGGGCTGGGCATACAAGACTGACGATATCACTGATGAGGATTTATTGTTTGAGTTAGAGGATCGGACATACATGTACAAGACTGACGATATCACTGATATGAGGAGCAAAGATTCGGATTTATGACGGCATTCGTATTCAGACTTTGTGGAACATTAATTCTGACAAGAAAGGTGAGTCTTGGGAAGAGATGAACAATTAGTGCTTTCAGCGATGTTTTGTTTTGGCGAATGCGTTTTTTTTCTCGTGAGTGCAAACCCCATCGTGACCATTTCTTTCCAAAAAAAAGTTTAGTTGGTAGATTCCGAAGGGGTAGGCCCAAGTGATGTTGAGGCAGATTGCAAGGTAGAACAAAACCAATTCCACGTGGAAATTCCAATCAAGACTTATGACAACCAATGAACCAGATCGTGAAAAAAGAAATCGGACGCGAATTCCCATACGTGCAGATCTGAAAGATTCGATGAGGATTTGTAGGCCTACTTGGAAATGTGTCAATGCTGGATTGACCTTCTCGCCCATCTTCTAATTGGGTCAGGCAGCAATCCAAAGGCCTCGTGGAAATTGACTCATACTGACGCATAACGCCTAGTAGTGTCCATATTTCGAAACTGAAGTATCATTCCCGTACGGGCACGGGAGAGCAGCGTACACACGGCGAATAGGTCGAGAATTTTCGGCTCGTTGGGGAAATCTAACGGTGCCTGGCCAACGTCAGTCGACAGTTTTCCCAGTCCTGGAATACCACAGATACTTGTTTTATTATCTGTAATGAACACATACACTCGTTCGACCCGAGTCGAGGATGTTGAATACTCGACAGCGGAAAAACTTCACTGTGCATTGGATTACCGTCTACAGCTGGTAAAGCACTTTTTCTGGTGAGTAAAGTTTCAGAGGATGAGGAGTTCTAAATTGTCCAGACAAAGCCGACAATTATCTCACTAATCATGCTAATGAGTAGCGGCTGAGGTCTATTTTTCCGGCCGGCTTTTCTCTTTCAGTCAATCAATGTACTTTAGGCCTGCCAAGTAGGCCTTACACCTAATTTACAGTATATCTGCCATGTTTATACATATGGCGTAGGCCCACACATCGCTCTATTTCTCATTCCTATAGGCCGCCTTTTTCTAAATTTGCAACGCCACGAGAAATTACGTGGATGGAATTCGGAGATAACGTCGGCAACAATCGATGAGAAAGGTGTATATGACCTCCGCTACCGAATGAATGACCGGTGTAACGTTTTTGAATGTGCCCCTTCTGAAGTGTTCCCTTAATCAGACTGGGCCGTCACGCGGTACCGTGATGGAAACGTGCACGTGACTTTGTCGCGCCCAACCGCGCAATGGCTGTACAAAATACAATATTTGTTTTGGCAGAAAACACCTACAATCCTGCGTGGAGGGGACGGAAACTTCTCACCGTAAAGTTATACAATTTTTGTCAATAAACAGGCAAGAATTCACTGTGTCATACTCACGTTTAAATATTTTACAGGCAATTTTCGACCAAAATTTACCTCGACAGCCGTAATGGCAGGCCTGCCATGCCTACCTGCATTATATGCCATTTTCGGCGCCATAAACGCCTGCAAAGCCTGAAATTCAGTTCAGGTATGTAGATAAGATGATAGAGATTGCATTTGGACAGGTCATTTCAAAATGACGCTTTTTTTAAACGATTGACGCTTTTTTGAAATTAGACGTGCTAAAGTCTCTTATCTTCGGGTGGCCTCGGTTAGCCGCGATTGTTGTTGTAATCTTCACAAGTAAACCATTGTAAAACGTTGACTTCAACTGCCCCGTGATATCACGCTGCAGCGCGACCACCATTCCCACCATGCTCGGCGAGCAGTTGTGCGGTTGCGCCACATTCGATCCACTTCCTCTTTTCACCACGAAAGTCACGGTAAAGCGCGAATCACGGTACCGCGTGACGGCCCAGTCTGTTAATTGTGTGACGAAATAAGCTGCGACTTGACAATAGGAGAAACATAGAGACAAACAAGGGAAACACTGACATATAGAAACACTGGCAGATGTTACACTGGCCATAGACATCGTTGGGTGAAAGACCACAAACTGTAAAGATGCAACATTAGATGCGTGAAAAAACATTCGTAGGCGGACGTCTGCAGGCCCACGAGACGTTCCGACACGTCCCCGCTCCCAGGGGTCGGAGGAAGATAGGAACTATACCACGACGGTGTGGTAGAGCAACTCTGGCTGAATGCCAGCGGTTTACTTTAAAACCAGCGTTAAAAGAACCTAGCATTCCAGGCATACCCCTATTTCTTCCAGCTATATCCATCCTTTCAATAATTGTTCTTCGTTATCGATAGCTTTTAAAGCGTTTAACCGGAGGATCACCTTCCTAATTAGGTTTTTTCAAGTCCAGACCATATGATACGTAGCAAAAGGTGCATAATAGCAGGCTCACCTAATAAACATGCTATCAAATGGTAAAGATATCCAACATAGAGCACAAAAAACGACACACAAAATGATAGTAAAAGTAAAGTCGTCTCCGAATTTCGCCATTTTTTGACGGTACCTTTAACCAAATGGAAACCTTTTGTCAGTGATAAATTAACCTGGTGTCCAGCGTGTTTTCATGAAATCCTTCTTCAGTGATAAATGGACCTGGTGTCTACAAGTTTTCATGAATCTTTTGTCAGTGATCAAATTAAACTGGTGTCCAGCGTGTTTTCATGAAATCCTTCTTCAGTGATAAATGGACCTGGTGTCTACACGTTTTCATGAATCTTTTGTCAGTGATAAATGGACCTGGTGTCCAGCGTGTTTTCATGAAATCCTTCGTCAGTTATAAACTGACCTGATGTCCGGCGTGTTTTCATGAAATCCTTCTTCAGTGATAAATGGACCTGGTGTCCAGCGCGTTTTCATGAAATTCTTTGTCAGTGATAAATAGACCTGGTGTCCAGCGTATGTTTGAAATCATTTGTCAGTGATAAATGGACCGTGTTCCAGGTGGAACACCAGGCAACAGAAACTCCTGTTCCATTTACNAGTCCCATTAACCCCCCCCCCCCCAAAGAAATACTAGTAAATAAAAAGGAAAAGAGTAAAAAGCAAAAGAGTAAAATTCAGTAACGAATCGAAAATCAACGACTTCATAAAGATAAATACACTGCTTGAACTTGCACCAGGTCATCGTGAGAATGGAAAATTATTGTATCAAAACTCAAAATGATTTGACAGTAATTGCAGGTAATTAGCACTCAAGCAGTTCATGAACTGTTTTCAAGTCAAAAAGGCCGTCAATTTCATAAACCAGACAATGGTTCCTGAACCATGTTAGCCAACACTGACATACTGAGAATGAAAATAAAGGCATGCATGCCGTCTGAGTGTTGTTTCCTGCTGTAATTGATAAAAAAATCCGAATATGCACGGCCTATATTGTTCTGGCCTGTAAAAACGTACCATTAAACCGAGTACAAGTAATAGCAACCAAATTAGCTCATATCGAACATGAATATCTCTGTCCCAATTCACTGATGTGTCGTCCTAATTTTTTGATATCTTTTTAGGGAATATGTTTGATATGGAAATATTTCGTAGACGATTAATGACAGGGGTTATGTTCAGAGTCGACTGGTTCCAGACCTCCCCGGTGGGACTGAGTAGGCCAACTGACATGACTGAGTTCTGAACCGTCCACGATGACGTCATCGGCCGAAAAGCAGCCGATGAAAAAAGCGCTGATTGGTTAACTCCACGTGCTGTTATTCAACAAAAGAGCAATCAATGTTTTTTCGACCAATCAGTGCGTTTCCTCAGCTGTTTCCAACGATCACGTGATTATGAACGAGAGGCGCTACCGATCCAATCCTACCGGTGAGATCTGGAACTAATCATAGTGTTTTTTCTTTCTCACCATGAAAATGCCCTGATATCCACTCGCGCGGCCTAACTGGTGCCTCTAGCACTGAGGAAAGGTAAATACTATTATACAACCAAGTGAAAGCAACTAAGGTTATCAGATATTCTCAATGTTCGCTGATAACCTCAAGATAACCTGAGATCAACCCTCTTCATCCTAATTGCTCAGATTCAGAACTTTTCCTGTGTAACCAGGTGGATAATTTATTGCGCACCACTGGTGCATTAAAGGAAATTAGTCGCGCAGTCAAAAATTACATTATAATTTCAAGGCCCACGAAATTCACAATTTCAAAATTACAAATTTCTTATTTTCGAGGATTAATATCCCTAGGTAAGCCTAGATTTATTTATTTTATTTATACTACATGTACATGTAAATTTTTATTGTGGGCGCCGCGTCAAATTGGACATTATGGCTGCAGTTGGCAGTTGGTTGTTGGCAGTTGGTTGTGTAGATGCAGTTGGCTGTGTTCTAAACGGTATTCGAAGGCAACAAAGCGCCACAACAGTTGTGCAATGCCTTAGTAGGCAATAAATTCCCAGTGTGAGCAAGTAATAGATTCAAGATGGCGGCGTTTGATTCTCTATTCCTTGACTGGCATGACCAGTTCGCTTTAAAGTGTTAAAGTGTTGTTATACGAAACAAAATACGGTTTTGGTTGCAGCTGCGTAATAAGCAAGTTAGGTGGCCCTGTGTGATCAAATTAGTCATCACATTTAAAGGAGCACGGTGTGCTATCTCTTACTGGTATTTTGACTGTTGACGTAGAGGTAGCCACCTAGCGGCAGCAAAACGAACTACAAACAAAATCATTAAAAAATGTAACGGTGCGTAATACATCGGGCCCATTCGCCAACTTAGATAGTCCCTGAGGTTGGAGAGTGGCGAGTACGGCGATGGTGGCGCCGTCTGTCGAGGAAAAGTTGCAATACCGGGCTCCTTTAATGACTGTGCTCAAAAAGCCTCTATGGGTGTACACGCCCTTAGACTTGGAATCTGAATTTTAAAAAAAATGTATGAAAAATATGATGGCGTATGACTTTCCGGAATATGATTATGACAAGGTACTCTTGTCATTTTTGTATCCGTTGGTTAATTAATTAAGGTCTAATTAATTCGAGTGATCAGAACGAAACGTCGCAAAAGGAAGCAGTGGCCTTTTGACTAGGCCTTAGAGTGCAATTCTCGTATTTGGACATCCTCCATGTCCTCAAGTCTAAAGCCTGATGTCTTAATTGAGATGCGTGCTGGTGTCAGAGGGCGAACTAATAAAATTATTGACGGGTCAGTTCGGGATCACTGTGACTGTCCTTTTATATCTGGACCTACAATCCTTACCAGGGTTAGTGCGTGGGTTCGATCCCGCGATCAGGACATGTACTATTAGTCTAAGTTGTGAACATCGAGCGTCGGGTCGGTCTACCGGACGTGACTAACACAAAAAGCTGTGGCCCCTTACACTGAAAGCCTTTGCAGAGGCAAACTGCCTAATATAGGTTAGGCATGATCTCATCTCCAAGAATGTTAGTCTATCATCTTAGCATTTTGCCTTATGTTTCTTAGGCAATGCCTTAGGCACATCGCCTAATGTAAAGATTGGGCAAAATGACCAATAGGCATTGCCTATACGGCTTCTCCTGTGGGTAATGGTCGGCACTGCTGACCACACAGCAGCTATATTGATATCTTCGAATCGAAGTCCTGACACTGACACTTCTGATACGAAAATGTTGGAGGAGCTCGATCCCAGTGGCGAAGCCAGACCTTACAACTGCGATTTGCTGCAGTAGATGGGCCTGTGTCCTCCTGGTAAAGGTGTCCGCTGAGGAAGGGTATTGGATATCATCAGAAATATCGTACACTCGTGCCGAACTTCAGACCGGCATGACGGGAGTCAGAAGTCCGAGTACCCCCTCTATCAGACGGAAACACTCAACGTGCACACACAGGACAACAATTTACTTCGTACTTTGCATGATTTCTTCTGGGAAAAATAACAAGTCGAGAGAGAATATACATGTACTTGGAAGTGATTAATGGGGTTGAATTCCACATTTCCTCGTGGATAAATATACCCAACCTAATTTTGCATCACCAGACCGCATCCGGGTTTTTTTGTAGCAGATGATTAATGGCAAACCCTTCTTGGATGGGCGGCGAGCGCAGGTTACCCTGCAGGTAACTTTCACAGCAATGTCAACTAGCAAACTTGACGGTAACTTTCACAGCAACGACAACTGGCAAAGTTAACAGTAACTTTCACAGCAATGTCAACTGGCAAAGTTGACGGTACCTTTCACAGCAATGTCAACTGGCAAAGTTGACGGTACCTTTCACAGCAATGTCAACTGGCAAAGTTGACGGTAACTTTCACAGCAATGTCAACTGGCAAAGCTGACGGTAACTCTCACAGCAATGTCAACTGACAAAGTTGACGGTAGCTTTCGCAGCAATGTCAACTGGCAAAGTTGACGGTAACTTTCACAGCAATGTCAACTGGCAAAGCTGACGGTAACTCTCACAGCAATGTCAACTGACAAAGTTGACGGTAACTTTCGCAGCAATGTCAACTGGCAAAAGTTGACGGTAACTTTCACAGCAATGTCAACTGGCAAAAGTTGGCGGTAACTCTCACAGCAATGTCAACTGGCAAAGTTAACGGTACTTTCACAGCAATGTCAACTGGCAAAGTTAACGGTAACTTTCACAGCAATGTCAACTGGTACTCAACCAAGGTGAACGTTGGTCCAATGTTTGCATTCAGACAGGTGTAACATCTGCCAATGTTTCCATATGTCAACGTCTCCCCTTATTGTTTGGGAAACGCTTACAGATAATCGACACGCTTTTTTGGTGTTCCCTCGTGTTCAATCGCAGCTTATTCCATCAGACAGTATAGGCGAATACTCACAGATGGGGAACATTCAGAAACGTTACACCGGTTTGACACCTACAACTTTTTACTACAACCACATGCAACTTTTCTGACCGTGTAATAATACTTGCAAAGTTTCCTGAAAGTTGGATGTGTAGATGGAGCATGAAACAGCATGCAACCTCCCACTTCAACATCTTGCAACCTGCAACAATTGAGTTCCCTGAAACTTATCGTTAATTATAGGTTAGAAAAAAATGATTAATCGGTCGATTCAACGCAGACGTCCGTGTGTATTTATTGCTACAAGTGAAAATCAGTCATTCCCAATGAGGACATTAAGAACCAGCATATGATTGAACGACGTAATGTAAACACCGAAACTGACCAAGAGGAGATTTTATGGCCACAAATGACGCAATCTTTCAAGCTACCCAAGCGTTTGAAAGAGCAATGGACAAGTAAATTGCCACTTTCCAAGTAAATCGCTTTTAAATCACTTTTGTGCGGCAAGTTTTACGTAGGCTGTTCCAACTGATTAGCAACGGTGGCAGCCATGCTTGTTTCCTGCTGTCAACTTTTGATTGGACTAGGCACGAGAGCCAATAGCATTCCGCGAAGACGGTGACGCTCGAGGTGCTGCCCTCTATTGATTAATCGTTCAGTAAAGGATGGGATTCGACAAACTCTGACATGACTGTATTAAATACACAGGATTTAGGCTTTCTTACGTGCACTTGATTGGTACACCTTGGTCACTTCGGTAGGAGTTAAATGTTTCACTTAAGGAACTGCCTTCTGGATGCAGAATTACGGTGTACATGTAAAACTACCGTATACAAGTAGGCCTGCGTGTAAAACTACGGCATACAACAGACAAGCTATCTTTACATGATTTGTGAGATTCGCTCGGTATCAGGTGAAAGGTACAAGCTCACTAAGGTATAAGTGTAATCTATTGTTTTGCCGGTTCGCTATGTTAAAGGGAAGTATGCGCACTCTGGAAGATCTTGGGCATTGATAACAATGGTTGGGAGGTAGTTGCACGGCGTGAAACTGGCACCGGAGACCGACTTGCAAGGGCTGTAGAGTTGGCTGAGGCAGGAAATCGACTCGGGCTGCAGGGTTGGCTGGCATAGTAGGCGACTAGGGCTGCAGGGTTGCCTGGCATAGTAATTCGACTAGGGCTGCAGGATTGGCTGGCATAGGAATTCGACTAGGGCTGCAGGGTTGGCTGGCATGGGAATTTGACTGGGGCTGCAGGCTGACTGGTATAGGGACCGACGAGGGTTGCGGGGGTTGGCTACATTGGGAAACCGACTAGGGCTGCTGGGTTGGCTGGCATGGGAAATCGACTAGGGATGCAGTGTTGGCTGGCATAGGAATTCGACTACGGCTGCAGGGTTGGCTGACATAGGAATTCGACAAAG
>NMRB01001298.1:62653-73737 GCA_002633025.1 Notospermus geniculatus
AGGCTTTTAGAAAACTTCAACAGAAGATACTGCCTGCTCAAACCTGGGGGCAGATGAGTTAACGACGCACCTATCCAAAGTCATGTTTAGATAGGCCTTCACCACGAAAAGACAAAATAAAGCCATGCCAGACACTAACTAAACGATATCGCAAGCAATCAGCTCGCCACCGAGCAAAACGACGCCTGGCATGCCTGGTGTGCGCTGGACAGCGATGGGTGGAATCTTCTCGCCAGCGATGCTCGCCCATTATCAAACAATAGTGAGTTTTCGCAAATCTGACGAAATACGAAGTACGAAATACGAAATTCAACTTCATTTCCAGGACCTGATGTATTTCTGGTGACGGTTGGTACCACAAATGTCCCTGCTGCCAGTGCGTCTTTTAACACTATCATGTGAGAGCGAGAGACTTACGGTGCATCTTGAAATTTCAAATTTTCAAAGCTTAAAAAGATATACCACCGTAACTCTATCGGTCTAACGTCATACGCTAAAAGACGCTATTGCAGCAGGCGATATTTGTGGTACCAACCATCTCTGAAATACATTACGTCATGGAAATGAAATCCAATTTCGTATTTTGTACTTCGTGTTTCGTCAGTTTGCGAAACTTCACTATTACCAAAACCAATATCGCCTACTGCGGCGGCTGGCGAGAAAATCGTTGGCGAATAGATCGCTTGCGATATCGCCTGGTGTGCTACTGGCTTTAAGGAAGTCCTCGGACATCGATTTGTGGTTGCACCGGCCCCTGTAGAGCTGTCAGTGGGTTTAGAACACGTATCTACCCAAAAAATGCTACATGTAGTTTCTAAAAAACACCCCGCGCGCGAGCTCACGAAGTGAGCGAGCTTTGTGAGCTCGGGGGGTGTTTTTTACAAACTAGCGTTTTTTCGGTAGATGTGTTCTAAACCCACTGACAGCTCTCCAGAGGCCTGTGGTGGATGTCAAGTTACGAACGTGGCGAGAGCTACATGTATTGCAAAGAAACGGAGGGTCATTAAAAGCATACGTATATGGCCGATTGCCCAATCTTTGGAAATATCAAATGTGTCGCTGGCTTGTTGTTTATGTCCACATCTCCTCCTGAAGTTCTAATCATAATATGATAATAGAATAAAAGGAATTTTACGGCAGCTTTATTTATGCAACGTCTGAAAGCCATTAGAAAGGAAATACATGTATCCTAAAGAAAGAGAAGTCGTTTCTGATGTAAACTGTGGAACTGCATAACTGACCTGTCCGTAAATCAACCCATGGAATAATTGGCGTCTTCAGATTGTTATGGTTTTGATAGTTTATAACTCGGAATAAATCAAATGGCTAAATAGGTATGTATTCAGCCCCGGAAATATTGAGGTTTATCGCGATAGATTCGACGAATAAATTCCTGGTCATAAAAACAGGGCAGTAAATTTTACCTTCAATTACTGAGGTGTTCTGAGGATAAAGGTAACCTGCGTGCAAGGCAAATTGGCATGAGTTACTCCAGGTGCCAGTTCCCGGTGTAAACGCGGAGAAAGTCCCCCTGGAATCAAAGTCCGGTGCTATTGTCCCAATGGATTAAGCTTTGTGAACGATAATATCGCGAGCCCAACTAAATGTGATAGGAATGAAAGTCCCCCTGTAACCAAAGTCCGGTCTTATTGTTCAGCGAGGGATTAGAATATATGGCTAGGGAGACCATGACCATTCGAATATAACCTTACAATAGCGCGCTATTGTTTGGCGGACTTGCATTCCTAGGATGTTGATTCCTGTTACACCTGTGTAATGTGACAGGAATCGACGCCCTAGGAATGTAAGTCCGGCAAACAATACCCCGCTATTTTAAGGTTATATTCGAATGGTCATGGTCTCTATAGCCATATATTCTAACACCTGACTGAACAATAGACCGGATTGATTCCTTGGGACTTTGATCCCTATCACACCTGTTTTAACATTATTAAAATCTGTAAATGTAGGGCATCACATACTGGGGAACATTAAAATAAATTTTATGACACGGGAAATCCATTATATATGTACGTCATTGACTAAAAGGAAAATGAAAATGACGCCAGCACAAACATGCAATAGGGAGGTTTAGAAATAAAAACGATAAACGTAAACTTTACGACAACGTTATTTTTCATACTGTTCACAAAATTTTATACTGCATTTTCGTATAATTCGGTACGAAAATTAAGTTGTCGTTAACGTTAACGTTTATCGTTTGATTTCTAAACCTCCCTAATATCACGAAAACTACTTTGAAATTTGTTTAAATATTATGCTAAGCCTTTAAGTAAAAAATCTAATACAAGCAACACTAGCATTTCACTTTCTCCTGACATACATCTATCTATCACTAAATCACGTTAATACATTATCAAGTTACCATCGACTGGTGACGATTAAAGCAGCCCATATTGTACGTACATTGATTGCTATATCGATCCACACGGTACCATTATTGTCGTAAGAATGTTTACAGACCTGACCATGCACATTGGACTGGAATAACTATTTTCATTCTGCCTAGTAACACCGAACGTTGATGTTGGATTTTCTTCATGTGTCTGACTGATTATAAGGTATGTAATTTTTAACTGTCGCTTCTTCTTTTAATGGTTTGGAAATTTGATGTCTAGAATGCTGGTCCACGTGAGAGTTTTCTCATATTTGAGTTTACCTGGCTGTACGTGCGCGCGTACAGCATGACTGGAATCCCACTGGTGGGTGGGTAGCTAAGATTACCATGTCACAGCCTCCGTCAAAGTCGAATACTCCACCGGTATAAATTGTGCGCACTTTAATGTGAAAACTGGCGATTTCGATGCCAAGATGGGCAAACAGACAGCCAAGAACAAAATCACACTCTTGCAGTTATTTCGGTAAGCAACAATGGGGACCTTAGCCCACTGCCTCAATCGGTGTCACTAGTGGTTAAAACTATTGAAATGAAACTGATATCCCGGTCCTGATCAATTTCCCACACAAAATGCGTCCATTGTATAGGACCGGGTTTCGGTGTACTGCCCTCTATCGTAGCTAAGATTCCCACAGGAGCAGTCAGCCGCGCGTATTGCCAAAAGATGGCTGCACAGTTCTAGCAGACAATACAAAAGAAACTTCTTTTGATTGGTGCTCAATCAGGAATGAACGGGTTCGCTATATGCATTGAATTGGGCCGTAGTGACACCTATTTGTCAATTGACTGACAGCTCCTGTTCAACCCATTGCCTTTTTTGATGCTGTCGATACTAAACTGCAGACACGAAATCTGCCTTTTTTGATGCTGTTGATACTAAACTGCAGACACGAAATCTGCCTTTTTTGATGCTGTCGATACTAAACTGCAGACACGAAATCTGCCTTTTTTGATGCTGTCGATATTAAACTGCAGACACGAAATCTTCCGGTTTTAGTGTGACAAGAGAAGGGGCAAGCCGCGGTCAATATGGGAATCAAAGATTTATACGAATATTGTTTTGCCCGGGGATCGGATTGTCTGCAAATGCGATTAACATCCCACATACATTTATGGCATGAAAATGACTTTTTTTAATACATGTAAGTGGCCAAAAATATGCACGTGATCGTTCACCAAGTCAAGATTCAACTAAACGGCGCCAGAATAACACAAGATTGAACTCTAACAGCACTTAGTCTACTAAGGTTATGGGCCGTATTCTAGAAGCTTCCTTTAACTCTAAGGTTTACCTTTAGCTATTGTTTGCAGGGCAGAATACAAAAGCTTAAAGTGGACCTTAGAGTTAAGGAGGGTTCTAGAATACGGGCCTATGTCTGCTTATGTTTGGAAAGCTAAGCTATAGCATATAGAAAGAGGCATAGTTTGGTTAGGGCTAAATATTATGAGAGTGCCTTTGGGCCGTATTCTAGAAGCTTCCTTAACGCTTAGGTCTACCTTTAGCTATTGTTTGCAGGACAGAATACAAAAGATTAAAGTGGACCTTACAGTTAAGGAGGCTTCTAGAATACGGGCCCATGTTTTCTATTCATACAGGTTTAGCTGAAAGGTCAAAGTCATTTATTGTGTAGAAGAGAAAGCATATCCTTGATCAGAATGGATTATTGAGGATGTCAATGGTGACTGAAAGGATCCTGCTGTGCTGTGATGTGAATGAATGCATGCCTTGATTCTTGTGATAAGTTCGAATCTCTTGACTATCATATTGTAAACTCACTCTTCAATGGTAAGCTATTTGATTCGATATCCGTGGCCAAAACATCAACCGCTCACCAGGCTTCCCATCGGCTCAGAGCTTCGCGGACGGATTAGTCGCAAGCTTCTCCAGCCTGTTGTTGGTCATCTGGGGCCATATAAGCCTTCGCAACTTTGCGTTCACGCAAATCTATTGTAAGGCAGTCAGTGAACAATAGGGCATGTGCAGCCAAACAATAGATTTGCGTGAACGCAAAGTTGCGAAGGCTTCATAAATGTGGCCCCTGGCCAGCAACCACGCTTCCACTGCAAGTGGTCATCAGCTCATTCTCAGTGAATCGTGCAATAAATAGAGGGGAATACGCCAAGAATTTATTTGGCACAGTTGTGAAGTGCCACTGTGTTTCCGTGTTTCAGTGTTCCCCTCATATTTTATGTAGGTTGGGAGTGAAAATCGGGAGTGACAAATTTCCCTGTGTTCCCCTTTAAAGCCCCCGTCACATATCCACCGGGCCCCGTACGATTTTCCCCACCCAGCGGCTTGCCGTGGATTTTAGAGACAGTACGGGTCCATTACGATTTTCATGTTCATTTTCATTTTCATTTCTGCGGTTTTCATTCCCCGGGGATCAGGGGCAATCTGTCTGTTTTTACACGCCGTACGGGCCCCGGAGTGGATATGTGACGGGGGCTTTATTACCCGCCGTACTGGAAAGTCATCTGGTCTATCCAGCTTTCTTTTGAACTGAAACCCTGAGATATGGGGAACACTGAAAAACGTTACACCGATTATTGACTGATGGAGTCCAGAGTAGACCTGCAGTCAGCGTTCTTTCTTTCACTGAATGGTAAAGTGGCGTGTGAAGGAAAATTGATTATTGATACAATATCATTGAGGAATCAGAATTTTGAATACACAATCGCCAACTTTTTGGCATAATGGAATATGACTACCATCGTATGTACCCACTAACCCCCGTCGACAAATACCCAACATAGTACAGTATTAATTATTTTTTATCAACCACACGGGGATTTTCTATCGATTCCTTTACAAACTTGGAGCAAATTACAGGGCCGGATCCAGGATTCACAGTAAGGGGGGGGGGGNTACTCATCCGTCATACCCGTTGTCATACACACTGATTCACCCGATCGAATACGAATTCACACCAAATGAAAACGCACACAAAAACCATTTACACGGACCATTGTTCCGATGTCCTAGTTCTGTACTTCATTTTAATATGATGTTCTTTTCATTACACACATGAGATACTCCACAAAATACCAAGCCATGTTCATGTCCTCGGGGTTCATTGCATGAACTGTATGATTACTGAGCAAATGGAACTTTTTCATCGCGACATTGTTAAAGTATTTGTGAATAGATCGTATTCAATTGATGACGAATTAATGAAATCATTAAAATCGATATTTTTTTCGTGCCATATGTGTCAAAGAAATGTGAGATTTTCTGGTCTACGCTGCCAAAATATAGTAATTGAAAAATGAACAGAATAAGCCTACATGTATGGCATACAAAGAACGAACGGGCACGTCGTTCCTTCCTGGTGATGAACTGGGCCGACAGCACTTAAAAGTCCGATGCTGCTTTCGATGCCTATCGGCGGTTTAGTTGGAAATGCGTTCAAACTCTTCAAGTCCAGCAGATAAACAAAATGCAAAAATATACAATATTCGTAAAAAAACTGTACTGCAGCAGAAATCCTTGTCTTCAGTTAACCTGGGAAGATTTCACACACTGTCGCAATCATTGCAGGGGGCCTACTACCGAGTTCTTCTGCGGAGTCGTGCGTGACCTCACGCGACGGAACTTGCTGGCTTCGAGTCGTCGTCACAGCGTGGTTCCGAAAGATTGGTTATTATTTTACTAATTAGCTTAATAACCAGTGGAAGAATGGTCGAGACAATTTTCCATTGATCTCTAACCACCATGGGCCATTTGTTTGGTGTTTTGAGCAAGTCACGCTCATCTCTGGGGCAACGAGACCGACGGGGCGATCCGTCAAAGGCAGACCCAACATCTCGCCTTCTTCTCGAAGGAAGGTCATCACAAGTACAGAGTTCACTCGTCCAGGAAAATTTCAACAAGTCCACAACAGTTCGGAACTGAAGTGTAAACAATTTGTCGCTTGTCTCACCCTTCACAAGTCCTATATAATGTCCCAGTTAGAAAGTGATCTAAAAACCCACCATTAGCTCTTTAGAGGGCAAAAAAAAACCATACAAGTACATGTACATGTATTTAGTCTTAGTTTCCTATGAGCAAAATCGTTTTTCGACGTGTTGTAAAAATGCGTGGCGCTTACATTCGAGGCGCCTATAGGTTTCCAGATCTATATGATAATGCTGGAAGTCGGCTCAATAAAGTCACACTTAGGAGCTTTGTTTTGCCTCGAAATTCGGCATGGTAATAGAGGATACCATATCCTGATGCAACGGGTGGCTTAATTTGCAAGAGAGTAATTTGTTCTGATAGTTATTTTACTTTTTAACAGTGTTTTTCGATTGCTTTCCAAATTCTCCCTACGCACACCGTGTTGCACCAATTCCAGCCGTGCCGTGCATTCCAACCTCGGCCAAATTCAGGACCGCCGATTGCCACGGGTTGTTGCTAGTACTAAATATTGGTCAACCCATAGTTTGGCACGCCACCACACTGACCGACGGTATGGCATATGAACCCGCCTGGGAGAGAACTAAAATGTTGCTATATCGTCTTACATTACCAATCCAGAGGAAAACACAGTGCCTTGTACCGTCACATTTTTAGAACCAAACTAACAGCATTCCTCTTTACTCGTTGCAGGTTCCTCCCAGATGTCTGATGTAGCAACTCCATCCCTATCATGATGAAGTCGAAGGGGTCACGTGAACCTAGTCATGGCATTCTCAAGGTCCCCGCCCGAGACGCACGGACGGACGGACAGACACTGCCAACATCGCCAAGGGCAAGGCTAACCAATGGAACGAGCGGGCCACAAGGGCAGGTCAAGTTCGACACTGATGTGGCGGACCGAAACGGGTTGGAGAACAACTTGGAGACGGTCACTCCAAGTCCCCGAGCTTCCCGTGCTTCCTCCGCGTCCTCGCGCCGCAGCGATGCCTCAGTGATTTCAAGCGTATCGTCAATGTCCTTGGACAATATCAACGACCTCCACCATCTCGGCTCCAGAAGATGTCTCTCCGTGCTAAGTCAGTGCAGCTCCAGCACCGCTGGACAAGGCCCACTGGCACATCTTGGCTTCGCCGGCTCGAGGCATATGCACCCGGAACGCCTACCTACGATGCGATTTATGAAAGCAGTGAATCTGCGCTTAACCGACTTAACGCCGGAGAGTTTGGAGAACTTTCATGCACTCGCCCCTACACTGCGTCGGTTAGAACTCAGTCACCTCGGCCTGAAGACGATCAACAAGGATATTCTGACTGATCTCGAAGGCCTAGAGGCATTAGGGTTGACACGAAACGCCTTGGGCGACAATAGCTTCCCGGAGGCCATAAAAAATCTCAAATCACTCATCGATCTGAAACTCGACTTGAACATTCTGACAAAAATTCCACAAAATGTGCAAAAATTGAAATCGCTACAGCGGTTAGGGTTGTCACAAAATCAGTTAAAGTCAGCGGAAGGCCTGGACAAATTAAAACGTTTGACAATCTTGGTGCTAGATAACAACAAGCTGAGGAGTTTATTTGCGGAGATTGCTACGTTACGACGGCTTGAAGTGTGCTACTGTAGTAACAATTTGCTCCGAGAAGTGCAGCCCGCGGCGGTCAAAAAGCTACGTCATCTCCGAACGCTGGACATATCTAATAACCAGATCACCTCGTTACCACCAGAGCTATTCACACTGCCTCATCTGGACCTCCTGAACGCCAGTAACAACCAACTGAACCGCCTTCCGTCCATTACCATCCGAGGTGTTCCAAAACATGTCATCAAACACATCGACCTCTCCGAAAATCAAATCATCCGTTTCCCCGAACACTTGTTAATCATGGGAAAAACTCTGGACATTAGCAATAACAAAATTAGTAAAATTGCTGGGAATACGATTAAGAAATTAGCATGGCGGACTGAGAAATTCGTGGACTTGGCTGGAAACCCGCTCATTTCGCCCCCTGTTGAGATATGCGAGTGCGGTTTGAGGGCGATGATCCAGTACTTCCAGGAGGCGAAAACGCAGACCAAGTCTTACCAGGGGATGAAGTTGATGGTGGTAGGTCCGAGTATGAGTGGGAAGACCAGCCTAGTTCAGAGCATGATGGATGAGCAGCCAAGAGTCGAGGACCCGGAGGATCGCACCATCGGTATTGATATTTTCGAAATGCCGATTGAGACGGCAGCGGAGGACGAGAAGTCGAGGACCCTGAACGTCTCGGTCTGGGACTTCTCCGGAAACAGCAGCTACCGCTCCACGCACGACTACTTCCTAGAGCAGCCAGCTTTGGTTCTCCTGACCTTTGACCTGGCGACGTATAGCAAGAAAACGTTCAACCAGATCCTGGAGACGTGGTTGCAGTGGATACTTGCAAAGACGAAGCACTTGGTTCTCATTGTGGCTGGGACGCAGAGGGATTTGGTGAAGAAAGGTGAGGCAAGGATGATACAGATCTGTAAAGAGGCATTAGAAGGAGTCCATGCCTACATCCAGAGTCATTTTGACTCCATAGACGCCGCCGTCAAGGACATCGAGAGCAGACCGACGATTTCTCCAGCGCTTTCTGAACAATTCAAACTCTACATGCAGTTGAAGAAGCTCAAATTGGACATATACCCGAACGTGATACCAACAAGTGCGGCCACGCTGGATGGCGTCGCGGACCTACAGAATGCCATACAGACTTGGGCCATGAAGAAGGACGTTTTTCCACGAAATATGCGTGAAATTCCATCGCTCTGGTTGGACGTGGAGGGCTGGGTAGAGGAACAGGGGAACCTAATGCCTGTGCCGATCGTTTCATGGGAAGAATTCACGGATATGGTTTCGGAGAAATTTGGCATGCGCCACCTGATGGCGAACATTGCGGAGTACCTACACGAGACTGGAAAAATCCTCTACAATGCCAACAATCCCACGTTTAGCGAGTATGTCATCCTCCGCCCCGCCATGTTTCTCGACGCCATGAAGACCATCTTGCGGCACGACTTGGACGAGGTGCTGGATTACATGACGGACGACAGGTTCAAGTCATCGGGAATGGGTCAAGTGAAGTTCAGCAAATTCAAAGCGGATTTCTTACAGAGCGGTGTCCTGGACAAGGAATTTGCTAAAATCATGTGGTCTGGAGTTATCACGGATGATGGCCGGCCTGAAGAAGTCATGCGGAACCTGGTGTACAAGTACGAACTTGGTTACCCAGTTGGTAGGAAGCATAAGGATGGGAGTTTCGATTTGAAAATCCTGCCGCCTGACTCGAGCCTGTCTGCAAGGTCGTCTTCTCCAGTCAGCGAGTCCGGGATGTCGGTCGTCTCCAAAGCGAGTAAATCAAAACCGAAAAAGAAACATGGCAGCAAGACCATCTCGGAAGCCGGCGATACCGAGTCCCTTGCAAGCAAGAAACGCGACAAGCAGGATATTCCTGTGATAACTAAACTGATGTTGCCGTTATTACGTCGGACGGAGAAACCGGAGTCGGTCGAGAGTGATCTTGAGCATCTTCAGGCCAATCCTTCAGCATGTCCGGTGATCAGGTTCCCTCGGTTCATACCACCGGGGCTCTTCGAGAGGTTCTGCACACGCATCCGCATCCACGACGACAAGTACGAATTCAATTTCACGGAGCATTGGAAAGATGGCGTCCTCGCCACACACGCCCAGAAGAGAGTGTTGTTGTACCTGCAGAAAGTTGAAGAGGACGAGGGTGGCTGTCACATCAGGATTGAGGTCCGCCATCTTGGTTTGGAACAAGAAACGGTCGACGAGGACACGGAGAAGGCCGAAGTTGAGTCGATGTGGGCAACTCTGCTTCCGGTCGTTCACGACATGGAGAAACTACTG
Source organism: Notospermus geniculatus (assembly GCA_002633025.1). Classification (NCBI taxonomy): domain Eukaryota; kingdom Metazoa; phylum Nemertea; class Pilidiophora; order Heteronemertea; family Lineidae; genus Notospermus; species Notospermus geniculatus. The sequence continues at coordinate 72,857 of NMRB01001298.1, forward strand.
GAACAGTTTCCAGGTAAGTAGTTGTGGCTTTCAGGTCGACATTGCGTATTGGAGCAACTGGACGGATCCGTCGCAGATCAAAAACCACCACGCGCAGGTCGACATTTCAGCGATTGAGAGGAACTCGGAGCAACTGCCAGTTACCTCGAACAGCACGCTCATGTCGACAGCACATCTTCCATGTCCTCTGTCCATTCCAACAACTAGTCGCCGAAAAGTACATGGGCAACTCGAAGCAACTCGCGGCAACTACATGTAGTGGATCACCTGTAACGGTACAGAGTGTCCCGTCCCCCTGTAAAAAGTGTCCACTTCTAATTGTTGAATGACGGAATAAGCGGCATGACTATTGAAAACCAATCCTCAGAGATTAGAATGTAACAATAGGATCTTTTGTTCCTGGGACAGTTTTTCCTGGGGACATTCTTTCCCTTTATACCGGCAGTTGCTCGGAGACGCAAGCGCGCTCAGGTCGACAAAATCAGCAAGTGATCAGTCGCTCCGAGTTGCTTCCATCGCCGGAAAGCTTTTTGCCGCGAGTTGCTTCAAGATGCAATGTCGACCTGTGGGCCCCTTTTGTCGTCAGTTGGTCGTTCCAGGTAGGTAGTAGTTCGTCTGGTCGTTGAAGTGGGCAAGTCACAAGGAAGTGCGACGACCCGTCGGCGTCGGCCTTATTTCTGCATTTCATCAAAATATGCAAGCTACATTTGCGTTTGGTTGCAACTAAAATAAAGTGTGAGATTTAGTCTACCCCATGCAGGGGACATAAAGCCCCTTCTTATTTCTCTTTCTAGGTGCTTGTTTCCAACGGTTGATGTCCTGTCCCTCCTGCCAAAAGCTGGGTTTTATTGGAGAATGGCTGAACCCCAAAGAACTGCAGA
>NMRB01001298.1:73937-98033 GCA_002633025.1 Notospermus geniculatus
AATACTTCTCAAGGTCAGAGGTCAAGGTCACAGTTAACTAGCTCTAGTGTAGTAAACTTCTCATCGGAAACCATTGACATCGCTCCGATGTCCTTTTCTTGTTTTCCTCGCAGAGGCCGTCGATGGTGCGTGAAAAGTGGAGGGCCTTCTCGAATGGCAATGGGCATCACAAATGGTCAAACAGGCGCTCCACATTTTGTTTGTTATCAAGTGGTAGAAGAAAATTTGGGAGTCCAAGTACCTCCCACATAATACCCCAATCACACTGAGCTAGTTCTCAGTACGTTCTTGAAAATTTTGCCGAACGGGCTCAAACCGTGTGCGAACGGAGTGGACGTAGCGGCAACTTTTTACAGTCTTTTTACGAACTTCATAGACGGGAAGAGTGCTCCAGAACGTCGATGCACTATTTGGCCAAGGGTTACACGTTCTAGCCCGTTTTACAATTTTTTTAGGACGGGGCAGGACGTTTTGAGAACTACTTCAGTGTGACAGGTCCTTTAAGGTACTTAGTCACACTGAAGTAGTTCTCAAAACGTCCTGTCCCGTCGTAAAAAAATCGTAAAACGGGCTAGAACGTGTAAATGTTGGCGAAATAATGCCTCGATGTTCTGGAGCACCCTTCCCGTCCATGAAGTTCGTAAAACGACTGTAAAAAGTTGCCAGTTCGTCCACTCCGTTCGCACACAGTTTGAGTCCGTTCGGCAACATTTTCAAGAACGTACTGAGAACTAGCTCAGTGTGATGGGGGCATTTGGGAACGTGTCTGATCAAACTTACTTCTTGAAGTTACAAGAAAGTACAAGTGCAGGTTGGTTTTGATTTCAGCCGAACTGATCAAAATGAAGAACGAAAGAGCCAGACAACGGAAGATGGAGGAGGAACGAAAGCTTGCCGAGCTTGCCGCTGAACCTGCTCCATCGGAGGCCTCGGATAAGTCACCGAAATCCCCAACGGTCGAGTCGAAAAAGTCAAAGCAGAACATTGCAGCGGATCCACAAGCGAGGAAGAGCACAACAGCATCGACGCACGATGCGTCGCTTGAGGTGCCTCGTCCGCGCAGGAACACAAGTTCACCGAGGCAGAGACCAGAGAGGACTGAAAGTGTGCCGTTGGGAAGGTGATCGGTGGGATATGTGACGAATAGGGGGCGATAATGGGGGTGGCGAATCTGTGATGCACGCAGGTTGCGCTGTGACTGAGCAGACGAACAAACACCATTAAAAGACATTATTGGAAAAAAAGCGGCCAACTGATGATTGAATTTTGCCTCTAGCCGACTGACCTGGAGAACTGTTGTGGTTCTCTTTCAGAATAGTGAGCTTTCGCAAGCGCCCGGTTAGGCCATACGACAACGTTTATCTATTGTTTGGGTATACCCACACAATAGATAAACGTCGTCGTAGGGCCTAACCGGGCGCTTGCGAAAGTTCACTAATAGCACGTCGGGGCAGGTGTGACAGGAATCAGCGTCCTAGGAATGTAGATCCGCCAAACAATAGCCCGCTATTGTAAGGTTATTTTCGAATGGCCATGGTCTCTCTAGCCATATATTCTAATCCCTCGCTGAACAATAAGACCGGACTTGGATTCGAGGGGGACTTGGATTCCTTTCACACCTGCCACATAGAAAGTCCGATTATAGTGCTTTCGGTGCCTATCGGCGGTTTAGTTAATGGGAAAATGCGTTATAACTAACTGCCGATAGGCGCCGGTAGCACTATCGGACTTTCTGTGCGGTCGGCCCTGGTCAGGCTGTCGCTGTTTGTCTCAAATACCCGACACGAGTCCAACTCGGACTTGAAATTTCTATGTTTTGTTTGGTTGGAATACATTCAGGGGAATGTAATGTCTCCCAAAATCAAGGTTTGTGATGTAATCCTTTGCAAAGGAACATTGCGGCTTTGCCCGCTAGTTAGGATAGGTCAATAGTTATTAACTTGAACTGTGGTTCCAGGGAACTAGCTTTCGAGTCAAACAGGGAAGCATAAAGACAATGGTTATGCTCCCAGTGTATTAGATAATACATTTACAATATATTTGTCTCCACAACGTCGTCGTATGACGGAAATTGCCGATTTTAGAAGCTGACGTCGAACCAGTACTGGTTCGTCTCATGCAACTGTTTATTTCCATTTTATTTATTTGTAGCCCCTATGTAGTTTTGTAGTTCTTGTACTACTACACAATGATCAAATGCCTAAAATGTCTGTGATATATCTTGTACAATAAAAATAGAGATGATTTAGTAAGACGGCATCTGGATTCCTTGGCCAATGAGGATTTCGGGGTTGATACCAGACAACGACCTTGATGACGATGATCATAACGATATCGAGTTTCGAAACACGATTGACCTTGACTTTGACCTTGACCTTGAACTTCATAACAACGAGTTTGTTCCTCAAGAATGCATAACGGTAGGAACGAGGCTTTGATAGTACACCCTCGATAAGTAACATCGATGTATTGCCGATCTCAAACTTCGGTTGACAATAGTAACTACACTCTAAAAACTAAAGAGTTAAAGTAACTCCTAAAGAGTTAAAGTAACACCTAAAGAGCCTGTACAGTGAGTGCTCTTTAAAGAGCACTCACTGTACAGGCTCTTTAGGTGTTACTTTAACTCTTTAGGAGTTACTTTAACTCTTTAGTTTTTAGAGTGTATGTGATACTGCCCACCACCTGGTCGTAGGCCCTATCCGGTAAGCTACCAGACTTTTCTTCTCCAGCAACAATACTTTTGTCAATTCCATTACAATATGAAAGCCCCAAAACGGACCTGTTCGGATCAATTCGGAAACCAACAATAAATATGATTAGAAGATTTTAATTGATTGCAAAATTCACCAAACTTTTATGTACACTACCGTAGAATCAGACCCTCAATCGATATGGGCATCGTCAGAATTCGATAGCTGATGGCTACTTCAAAATAATTGGTACTCTCCAATACGAGGTCCAGGAGTATCCTACAGACAATAACGCCGATTTGGGTATACGTATACTGGAGAGTTTGCATGCAGTACCAAAAGCTTCCTGTAGAATGCCCAATGCATTGGCGTTGTCTATGTATTACATGTACCTCTATATCATAGGCATCCTGCCTAAATTTGGAAATGGAACACGACATATTTCTCTGGATTAGGTGCGAAAAAAGGAATCATAATATATAAGGTTTTCAAGGAAAGGTTGAGTATGTTTTTGCCAAATATTTTCTCCAAGTTAGCTTACAAATCTAGCCTAAAGCATTGGCCTTATAGATGCCTAATTTCAACCAGTCCCCCAATCCAAGATGGCGGCCGACAGACAATAGTAAAACGTTGCAAAAATTAGTTCTCCAATCGCGACAATACTAGTAATACCGGTGTAATAGAATCTAATGTCCCCCAATATGCTATGTCCCCCAACAACACATTTACGGATTAAGCGGCACCATTGAATATAGGACTCTAGAGAGACCATGACGCTTAATCCTGTGACAAACATTGCATGGAGACATCAGAAAGATGGGGGCATTAGATTCTATCACACCTGTACCACTTGGTCCCGTTGCTGACTTACGTGATGCTGGTAACATATTCTCACGAGTTCGAAAGCATTGAGCAACAACGAACGGCGTACTTCATTAATGATGTACATGTACATGTACATGTACATGTACATGTAATGCTGGTACATGTACAGATAGTTTAGAGCCTATTTTTCAAAATGAAGAAACATTCCGTCTCGCGAGATACATGTAATTGGATCACATGCAGTGACACAACGCTCTTTATTATGTTCATCGTATTTTTGGTTGTTTCAAATTTCAAACGGTTCGCGCTGCTGTTTCGACACATCAACACCTTTCTTGCAAGAAGAAATAAAGTGGCTTCAAATAAGGACGAAACGTTTTTAAAAAGAAGACTGCACAGGTGCAAACTTGCTTTTACGATGCCAGCCACCACACAGATACGCGCCATACTTCAAAATATTTCCAGCAAAAAATGGAAATGATAATGTACAAAATCGGGCATAGTCAAAAAGTGTAATTTTCAGGGAATTTCTCCAAAGTCAGCAGTCCAACAACTTCATTTCTAACGAGTTCTATACAATATTTCAAGGAAATTTTGGTCATGGAGTTTGGTTGTCGGTGGTATTAATCAGTTCTGGTGCAACCTTGGTCTTTCCCCGCCGTAAACGAATAAATTTAGTAAAACAGAATAAATACACAGAATAAATCACAGTATTGATCGACAGAGGTTCGACCGCTGATCAAAATATTTTGACAGGTTTCAATTCCACTCCTGATGTGGAGGAGGACGAGCACCGCCTGGTGGCTGCTGGGGGTACTTGTACTGCTGACGATCACAGGTGAAGGACAGACGGCGAAGGCAAAGGCAAAACCACGGGTCTCGAAGTCCGGACCCATTCTTCCACCACAGCCAGATTTTCTAGAGAAGGGTAAGTCTGAGTGCGATAGAATCTAATGCCCCTCTCTTCCTGATGCGATAGAAGTCTGAGTGCGATAGAATCTAATGCCCCTCTCTTCCTGATGCGATAGAAGTCTGAGTGCGATAGAATCTAATGCCCCTCTCTTCCTGATGCCCGACTGTACTGTGTGATCACAGCTAGGAATTTACTGCTGATTTTCTGGGTTGCGACTTGCTTTGCGACTTGCTACCTGCGATTGAATTGAATAAGATCGCAAGGACTAATACCGGTCGCCGACTGAAATTGGCCACATCTTCGCCATTGGTGGAAATCACGTCTAGCAAGTCCACTACGGCGATCGAGTGNCAACGCGAACGCCAAACCCATTGTTCGATGCCACGAAAAGAGCACCGAACAAAAGGGTAGACGTTCGCGTTGGCGTTTCGGGGGGCTTTGCGAAAATTCTGTAATAAAGGGACAGGCATACGTCTGTGCACCCATCGTTTCCCTCTCCATCACGTGTTATTCTATCGCAGGGTCAATAATCGCTCACGGCGGCAACAGCCATGGAGAGTACTGCGTCTTCCCCTTCACCTATATGAAGAGAGCTCACTACTCCTGTGTCAGATCATCCGCTTACGCAAGTACCTGGTGTGCCACCACGTCCAGCTATGACAGGGACCGCAAATGGGGGAACTGCAAGCGTAAGTACTCATCGGCGGGGAAAATGTCGTGTGAAAGTCGAAGTACCAACAAGGCACGTTTCTGATGGGAGACTCCCCATTGATCAAACTTGATATACACGTATATTCTTGTCCTAATACCCCCATCACACTGAGCTAGTTCTCAGTACGTTCTTGAAAATTTTGCCGAACGGGCTCAAACTGTGTGCGAACGGAGTGGACGTAGTGGCAACGTTTTACAGTCTTTTTACGAACTTCGTGGATGGGAAGGGTGCTCCAGTACATCGAAGCATTATTGGGCCAAGGGTACACGTTCTAGCCCGTTTTACGATTTTTTTAGGACGGGGCAGGACGTTTTGAGAACGACTTCAGTGTGATGGGGTAAACAGACCAGTGTGATGAACACGCATTTTCAACCGTAATCCGCCGTCATATTCCGTCATGTAACGCAGGACGGAGAGAACTGGGCTGGGGCGAAAAACTTGGGGTAAAGACACACTTTTGACAGGAGGTGACAAAAATTTCCACACCATCTCCAGAGCTGTTCCGACAAAGACAACAGGACACAATTGGTGTCATTTTGTCGGTACATGTACATGTATATTGAAATCTACAACAATCACTTTCTTCCCCAGCTGTAAGATGCCCAACAGGCCAAAACTTCCAATGGGTTATCAGGAAAAATACAACCATCTCGCAGAAACCGCAGAAACGTGCTCAAGCCACGAGTTTAGAACGCTGCCAGGATCTTTGCTTGGCGGAGAAGTCGTTCAAGTGTCGATCCATACAGTTCAACACTCCGAAGAAACGCTGCAGCCTTAGTTCAATGAATAAAAAGTCGTTGACGGAAAAGCAACTCGCAAAGAAGAAGGGGACGTACTATGCCGAATGGAGATGCACGGCAGGTAAAGCTTCTTTTATACACCACGACCATTAATGGTTTATACTCCATCCGATTACACCATCATACGGCAAAATACTCCATCCGCTTATACCATCGTACAACCAAACGTATGGTTTATAGGGGCCTACTCCGTCCGCTTATACATTGTACAATCATACAACCAAACTTATGGTTTATACTCCGTCCCTTATACCATCGTACGACCATTTTATGGTTTATATTCCATCGGTATACCATCGTACGACCAATTTATGGTATGCATACCATCGGATTATCGTACGACCAATGCATGGCTTGTATTCCATTCGATTGTACCGTGTACAACGAACTTGGTTTTTATACTCCATCGGATTATACCATCGTACGATAGTACACCATCGGATTATACCATCGTAAGACCAATTTATGGTTAGTACACCATCGGATTACACCATCGTATGACTAATTTATGGTTAGTACACCATCAGATTATAGCATCGTATAACCAATTTATGGTTAGTACACCATCGGATTATATCATCGTACGAGCAATTTATGGTTAGTACACCATCCGATTATACCATACTACGACCAATTTATGGTTAGTACCATCCGATTATACCATCGTACGACCAACTTATGGTTCATGGTGCAATTCATTTGGATATTTTGTTTTCGTTTTCTAGGCAAGATTCCGACGTTTGGCGGCAACGCCAAGGGAGCGACATGCGTTTTTCCTTTCAAATACGATGGAAGTCTCCACTTTTCTTGCATCATCACGACCAAAATATCCCGGCCATGGTGTGCCACAACAGAGGACTTCGGCAAACACAAAAAATGGGGAATGTGCTCTGGTAAGCTTCATGCTATGCCGGGAAACCAATCATTTTCCGTATGGCCATCTGGTGATATGGCTATCAATCCGATGTAGGCCTATTCAGACCCTAGGATTTGCACCCTTTCCCCAATATAGGATGCCCGAACAATATATTCACAGACCAGGCATCACCATTTAATTGACTCCAAAGTGACAAACAATACAAGTGGCCATCAGGAGAAGGGCGCATTAAATTCTATCAAGGGAATAAGAAATAAAAGTGGAAAAGTGGGAAATTTTGGAATTTTGAGAGAATTTTCCAATTTCTCAAATTGGGAGAAATTTTTTTCCCATTTTGAGAAATTTTCTGCAAATGACATGACATTTGTCTGATTTTTCGGGCGATATTTCTCAAAATTGGGGAAAAAATTCTCTCAATTTGAGAAATTGAAAAATTCGCGGCCAAAATTTCCCACTTCTTATTTTCCACTCTTATTTTCTTACTCCCTTTATCAGTGTCACACCCACGAACGTCATTTCCAAGAGACCGAGTTAGACAGATTATGCTGTCCTTGTTAACACGTGCTGTCAATTTCAGGCTCACCTCAGACCTATGATGGAACAGGAGGCGGCAGATACTGCATATTTCCCTTCAAATACAGAGACGTGTACTTCTATTCGCCAATCAGAGTCAAGGATAAATCATGGTGTGCTACGTCATCAAATTATGATCTCGACAGGCAGTGGGGTTTTGCCAAAGGTAGGTAAGGATACTGAAGCATTCAACAGCGGAAGGGATGTGTGTCTTTATCTTCCCTAAGGGGTTAAAGAATCCCGGTATTGCCACTTTTCTCGACAGACGGCGCCACCATCGCCGTGCGCGCCACTCTCCAACCCCAGGGACTAACTACGTTGTCGGCGAATGAACTCGATGCACACTATACAATTTGTAATGGCTTTTATGTAGTTCGTATTGCTGCCGCTAGGTGACTCCCTCTACTTCGGCAGTCAAAACACCGGTATGATATCTCACACCGTGCTCCTTTAAGCTCACAGAAACGGCCAGCAGAGATGATGGCCGTGAGATTTCTGTTTATGTGCAACTGGCAGCCTTCAACGCAGGGTCATCCTTTTCTATCGTTCGACCACATGCTTATCAATGCATTGTTTTTTAGAATCGAAATGCCAAAATGGTTACAAGCCCTTTCAAGGCCGGTGCGTCAAAGAAGAAGGTAAGTTAACACTTTTTTCTAGAGTTCTACAAAAGGTATTTTCGGACGACGCAGACCGTTCACCCGACATCGAAAGCACTTTGCTACTATACACGGTGGCGGTGCATGGGTTGACGGCATGTAAGGGACCATCTCAAAATTGCTTGATGCCCAGAGAGATGAAATTTTTTCATCTCTCTCTGGACCTCCACTCCCTCTAAATGTATGTCTGGCATCAACACTTTTATTTCAGAATTAAAGTGTGTTTCTATGGAGGACTAGTAGGGTACATGCTAAAACATGATAATCTTCCTATATTGGAAGTTCTCTGGTTTCTTTCTTCTAATTTACACATGATGCCAAAAGTTTTAAAAATGATGAAATTTTGGTCAGGAAAGTGCTGACCCCTCCCCCAGATGAAAAAAATTCATCTCTCTGGGCATCAAGCAATTTTGAGATGATCCCTAACATACCGTGGTTCTTCCCCGCCTGTCCATATTTCCATGCACAACAGACAGACGGAATAAACCGTCACTTGACAATAGGGGACACGCATAGACGTGCCAATCCCTGNTGCCTTTTCTTCAACTTTGATAACTTTATAGGAGCAATTATGCACCATATTCATTTTGTGCTACATTGTCACGGAGTGGGGATTCTAACATGTCATTCCCCTTCCAGGCACAGTGGAGGTCATCGGTGGCAACTCTGAGGGCAATTTCTGCATTTTCCCCTTCAAGTACCGCGGCAAGTCGTACACCACGTGTACGCAAGTCGGCGATTTCAGACGACCGTGGTGTGCAACAACAAACAACTACGACAAAGACAAGAAATGGGGATTCTGCACAGGTATTCACGAATTTTTAGACGTTTTAGTCGGACCCGGTGTAGCAGTAAAAAGTGTCCCCCTGTAAAAAGTGTCCACTTCTATTGTTGAATGACGGAATAAGCGGCATGCGTATTGAAACCAATTGTCAGAGATTAGAATGTAACAATAGGATCTTTTGTTCCCCGGACAGTTTTTCCTAGGACATTCTTTCCCTTCACACCTGCGTTTCCGTAACTTCGTTCATTTAGAACTGAGGAAATTTGGTGAATTTAGATGAAAACAAAAAAAGGCCAGGGGAAAATCTAACTTACATCTCAGTTGTAAGAAATACGGTTAGACAAGCGACAAGAACATTTTCTGTGCCAAGCCATGTCTTCTTTGAATGTCTACGTACTTATCAAAAGAACATTCTTTCCACACTAAGTCATCATCCTTCGTTTTTCAGTTGGGCACTGCCCGACCAGCCAAAACTTGGATTGGGTCACAGAAGTTCACCATGGCATTCTCGGGCATGATGATAAGATCATGCCAGAGGTGAGAACATTTTCTGTCCAATGAACGAGTTTCCCTTGTGTGTACCGAATCTAATGCCCCCCCCCCCCCCATAGAGGATGCCCTCAACAATACGTTATCTCGTTGAAGATCTAATCCCCCAATATAGAATGCAAGCAACACCATTCGTTTGGACTCTATATAGAGAGAGACACTGGGGCCGTATTCATAAAGCCTTCGCAACCACTTTGCGTGCACGCAGGTCTCTCGTAAGGCACTCAGTCACGTGAACAATAGGGCATGTGCAGCCAAACAATAGATTTGTGTGCACGCACAATACAGGCCGGATGGGGGGGGGGGCATTAGATTAAGTGACAACGGCTTACCGCTACATTTGGTGGTTTCGAAAGGCGTTTCTAACCGACTTCGATTTGAGTGTGCTTCTAAGTTTAACTTTAAGCCTTCTGCGGGTTCATGCGTCATTTCAGGTGAAGACGTTAAAGGAATGTCAAAATCTCTGCCTTGGAGAGAGAAATTTCCGGTGTCGGTCCGTTGAGTACTACGTCCCAGGACAAGCCTGCCTCCTATCGGGAACCAACATCCAAGGTGCTGGGAAAATGCAGTACAGGCACATGCCCAATAGGATTTACTCCGAATGGATATGCAGTGCCAGTGAGTATGCTTACTCTATAGCGGACAGATTTGAAGTTTTCATTTGCCTCGTCAGGCCTCGATTATCTCCACTGGTAACCTCGTCTGGTTGTGGTCGGCAACAAACGAAAACTCAACAGTTTCCTAGTTTCAAACATGTTTAACCCTTGTGTCAGTTATTAGGGAGGTTTGGAAATCAAACGATAAAATAAACGTAAACGTTAACGACAGTGTTATTTTCGTACCGAAAATGCAATATAAAATCTGGTGAATGTGTATGAAAAATAACTTTGTCGTAAAGTTTACGTTTATCGTTCGATTTCTAAACCTCCCTATTACAGCCGCGGGCTCGTGTGCGGTTCTGGCGACGGGAACAGGCAACAGGTTTCCATCATTGACCAATCAGCACGAGTTCTCAAATCACATGACAATCCAAGTTCAGTTGAGTTGCCGACAGCTGGCGACAAAAATCACCTGCTGTCTGGACTTCAATATGTAGTAGGCATTAATAGGTATACGCAACAACAGTAATCATAAACCGAGTGCAGAATGAGGAAATTGTTTCATTTTCTTCAGATGAGATTGAGACATTTGACGGTAATGCCGAGGGCAAGGGTTGCGTCTTTCCTTTCCGTTACCACGAAAAGATCTTCTACAGCTGTATCATGAAGGACGGCAAGAAACCATGGTGCGCAACCACAAAGGATTATGATAAGGAAGAGACATGGGGATACTGCAAAGGTAAAGCAATTATATGACTTCGTACAAAATCGAAAAAATTGTGCTAGGTCGGTGTCAATCGTAGCTTTGTTCGTGAAAAACCGCACAGATAACTGTGGATCCACCAGAAAATGGTGATGTCCCCGATTGAAGGCATGCCACATGACACCATGCGTTATGCAGAGTCAAATCTAGGTAGTTTGCACGAATGTCCCCATTTGGAATGGATCAAAACTACTGTCCTCAGTTAGCCGCTTTATGGCGGCTTGCCGCGTCATTTCTGTACTGACCAACTGGGGACACACCTCATAAACATGTACATAAACGTGGACTTCATGCGTGTCCCCATTTGTATAGTATAGAACGGAATGTCTCCATTTCGACAAACACGTACGAGAGCCGGTAATCAATGCAATTTTTCTCTTTACAGAACCGATCCAGACTGTCGGTGGAAATTCAGCCAACGCCTACTGCATTTTCCCGTTCAAATATAAAGGCCGTTATTACTACGACTGCACAGAGGCAGCCAATAAGAACCCTTGGTGTGCCACTACAAATAATTATGATTTGGATAAGAAATGGGGTTTCTGCAGATGTACGTATCAAATAAACGTTCAATTTCAAATCTTAGCTAAATTTACGCTCAGGGCCGTATGCACCAACGAAGATTTATCTTGAACTCAGGTTGAGCAACAGCTTTTCAATTGCTCAGGTTTGCCAGGACATGATGTGACAACGGAAAAGTTGTGGCTCAACCTGAGTTCAAGATAATATTCGTTGGTGCACACGGGCCTCAGACTAAGAGAAACGAAATCTTGTTCGACTTTTTCCTCGCTTGAATATCATTAGGCCTTAAAGATAATGTACCACGGGTATTTTCGCGGGCCACGAAAATCATTGTTTATTTACATTTTGTTTGTTTGTGTCCAGTCTTTCTTTGTCTTATGAGTAATTTGTTGGTGGCATGCCCCTCTGGAAATTCTTTTGATACCGAAAGCTTCAATTTGGTGGGTTGGCATGTCCCAAAAGTCCAAAATAAAATAATGTAAACATCGATTCCATGTTTACAAACATTGAAATGTAAACAATGAAGTCGTGATACATTATCTTTAATCATTTATTCGAACTTCTATCCAGCTGAAAAGTGCGGAACAAACGAGAATCTGGAATGGTATGAGATGAAGAACCACTGGATTGCCGGCCACAAGGACAGAATAGCCAACGACATCGAGAACGTGGAGCAGTGTCGAGAGCTGTGCTTGAACCAGAATGATTTTTATTGCCGGTCGGCCGTCTTCTTCACGGTCGGCCACGCGTGCTACCTCTCCAGCAGCAACAGGGACACATCAAAAAAATTCTTCGTCAAAAAGAAAAATCATATTTACACGGAATGGAAATGCAAGGGAGGTGGGTATTTGATTTCGTGTAAAGCCCGCAGCTCACGAGGCAATTTTATTGCTCATTGCTGGTAACCGTTTTTCACCGCACATGAGGCACTGCCATTGCGGCGTGTGCGGTGACTCACGCATCTTGCTCGCAACAGGTATCAGGCAATGGATTTTCACTTTTGAACTAAGCAAATAGCACTATCCAGCACAATTTAGCAGAGTTTTTTCAAAAATGATATTTTTCTCTGGCGGTTGCCATGGAAACGCGATTTCTGAAAAATGAGAGCCAGAGTGGCACCCGGCGGAAATCGAATCGGCATGTTGCAAAGATGTCAAAACTGTAAAAATCCGCCTGTTATTCAAGAAATCGCGTTTTCGGCCCTTGGCGGCCGGACTACATGTAAATGTATGAGGATCAAAATCGTACGTTTGATTCGTGCAGTGGATTGGCAACAATGAACTACAACGGCTCTTTCGTGCCTTTGAAAACATCCGCACACGAGGCAATGCAATTGCTGGTAGTGAGCAAGAAAATTGCCTCGGGTTTAGGCTCCTAACGTCAGGGGGACGAAATTTGAACCAAACGCATCAAGGCATGAGAGAGCCTCTTCCGATCCAGGCCAGGTGTTTACATACTACAATGAAAATGAGGACATGAAGAAAATGGGGTCACATTAAAATCGATATCCTATGCAATGGTTTTATTACTATTGAAGGGGACTGCGATATATCAACATGTTTAGGCCTGGCTACACAACGATCAGGGTGCTTTCTGCATGGACTACGCTTTACATACCATGTGAGCATTTTTTGTCTAGCGAATCGTCCTCGGTGGGCGGTTTCCCCTGCTTTAGCCCCAGTCACATATCCGACTCCGGGGCCCGTACGGCGAGTAAAAACAGATATTTTGGCCAATTTCTACGGTGCCCAGTTTGATCCAGCCTACTTTCCGCCTATCTATTGAGGCGATTTCGGCATGATTCATCTTAGATCCGAGTTTCAGTCTCTAAAATCCGCAGCAAGCCGCTGGGTGGGGAAAATCGTACGGGCCCGGTGCATTTGTGACCTAGGCTTTTCCAAGCACCCAGGAGGCCTACTGCTTCAAGTGTCACCCATTTTCAAATCTGATCATGACAATCAACGTGCAATTATGCTGTCTTTCCAGGGGAGATCAAAACCTACGGGGCGACAGGCAAGGGGAAGCCGTGCGTGTTCCCGTTCGAGATGAAAGGAGAACTACACTACTCGTGCCTCTTGAAGGGAGCCAAGAAACCCTGGTGTGCAGTCACGAAGAATTACGACAGAGACAAGATGTGGGGCTTCTGCAAAGGTACGTCTTGTTGATGTGAAGTATTGGGACCACGGGACGTCTTGGCAGATTTTTATATACAGCCTTGCGCCAATTACTGCCCGTCCGCGCCCCTAGAACGCCAGAGACGAAATAGACCCCTTGCGCTTATCAGCCCAGGGTGTAAACATTAACCTCGCCCTAGGGGGCCTAATGCATTTGTACAGTTGGCTCCTGTGCTTACCGTCGGCACAATGCACTAGGCCCAAGGTTCGTTTACACCTTCTGGCTGTAATGGCCGACTTGCGCAAGTGGTCTATCTAGGAACAAACCTTCGGCTCAAATACCGCCCTGAACCATGTCAACCCGAAGCGCTTCGTGTTTTGGCCTCAATAGTGAGATTTCGCAAATCTGACGAAACACGAAGTTCGAAATACGAAATTCAACTTCATTTCCATGACGTAATGTATTTCAGGAGATGGTTGGTACCACAAATATCGCCTGCTGCAAGAGCGTCTTTTAGCATGTGACGTTAGACTGATAGAGTTACGGTGTATATCAAACTCTGAAAATTGTCTTTCGTTTCCACTTCGTATACTTCGTAGATACGAAGTGGAAATTTGAAAATTCAAGATAGATGCATTTCGTAGGCTATTTCGTGCTTCGTGTTTCATTAGATTTGCGAAAACTCCCTATTTTCGGTCTCCCAACGAGTCTTGGTTACTCGACCCATGAGACCTCCCTCTCGGTCTAATTTATAAACCGTGCATGTTACCTTTACAGAGACTACCACGACATACAGCGGACACACCAAGAGCAAATTCTGCATCTTCCCCTTCAAGTATAAAGAGAAATACCACTATCAATGTATCCCGGGGAAAAAGGGGAAATGGTGTGCGACGACTGCGAATTATGATGAAGATAAGAACTGGGGGTACTGTAACCGTGAGTAATTTCAGTCCTGATGCCATCTAAAGACAGAAAATACCTCGTTCCCTTAAAATACAAAGATAAGCTCTGTTACTTATATAGGGTAAAAGGCAGGTGATGTGATACAACTACCAACGACGATGAGTGGAGACACAAAAACAGTGAGAATTTCCGTCTCAAAGGAGCACGGGTATGCGATCTCTTATAGGTATTTTGACTGCCGACGTAGGGTAGCCACCTAGCGGCAGCAGTACGAACTAAAAAACCATTACAAAATGTACGAAGGACATCGAGTTCATTCGCCGACAGCAAAGATTTCTCTGGCATTGGAGAGTGGCGCGCACGGCGATGGTGGCGCCGGCTGTCGAGAAAACGTGGCAATACCGGGCGCCTTTGATTAGGAGAATCAGTTCCGCCTGAATTTACCGTTTTGGGGCTGAGGCGGCCTGATTGGGTGCTCTGGGCTTAAGAAAATGTAACTTTTCAGAAAAGCACCTCTTCTTTAATGCCACTCGATTTCAGATTCAGTTAAAGAAATGTCATTGAATAATTCTTTAGTTACATATAAACATCTTCCTCTAATGATGAATTCATTTATCATTTATTTTCACAGATGTGGTATGTCCCAAAAATACCCATAGAGTCAAGAACGAGTGTGTATCAAACAAAAAACAGGTAAAGGCAGTCACCCCGACGGAGAAGATAGGGCCAAAGTCAAAGAAAACGCCAAAACCGAGCAAAGAGAAGAAAAAGATGAAAAAGGTGACGTCTAAAGTCACAGGAAAAAAGAAGCCAGCGAAGAAAGTGAAGTCACCAAAAGAGAAAGAGAAGAAAGGGAAAAAAGCCAAGAAGAAGAAAGGGAAAGGAAAAGTGAAGGAGAAAAAAGGAAAAAAGAAAAAAGCAGGAAAGAAGCATTCAGACAAGCATGATAAAAAGCTCAAGGGGAAGAAGGATAAGAAAAAGAAAAAGAAAAAAGAGGAAGAAAGCAAGAAGAATGGATTAAAGAAGAAGGAAAAGAAGAAGAAAGATGGAAAGAAAGAAAAAAAGAAGCTGAAGAAAACAAAGGAGAAAGATAAAGGGAAGAAGAAAGAATCAAAGGAATCTAAGAAAGAGAGGAAAGCATTGAAAAAAGCTGAGAAGAAAGCAAAGAAGGCGGCTAAAAAAGAAAAGAAGAAGAAGAAGGATTCTGATAACGGAAAAGAGAAGAAAAAATCAAAGAAAAAGGACAAGGATAAAAAGAAAAGTGCGCAGAAAAAGGAAAGTAAGGATGAGAAGAAGAAGAAGGAAAAATCCAAGAATTCTAAAGAAAACGGAAAAGTGGACAAACCTAAGGTGAAAAACGGGAAGGAAAAGAACGAGACAACGACGACACCGCCACCCATGCATGGGAAACGTATTCATCAGGCAAAAGTTCCACCAGGGTCGGGTGTAATGATGACGAGGGAGGGAGAATTAGAACGAAAGACTTGGGGTGCATTAGGAAAGAATAAGGCTATGGAAGGCCAACCCGCAGCGCCGCCGAAAAGTCAACTGCCACCGAAAAATATCGTCTTAAATGCTGAGGGGCAAATGGGACTGGATGAGATGAAGAAAGAGAAAGCAAAAGACATGAAATCCAAGAAGATGAAAGCTGGCAAATCCTCGGAAGTGAAGAAAGGGGCGAAAGAGAAGAAGAAGAAGAAGAAGAGTAAAAAGAAGAAAGGAGCTAAGAAAGGGAAACTTACAACAGGAAAAGTGAAAGTTCCAGGAGCCAAGAATGCAACTGCCACACCAGGTGTGAAAAAACATGGATCAAAAGCGAAGGAAAAGTCGGGTAAAAAGAAGAAAGGTGCATCGGAAATGGAAGTGAAGAAAACCAAGTTGAAAAAGAAAGGTGGTAAGAAAAAGAAGAAGAAGAAGGCGTCTAAATCTCATTCGGTGAAGAAAACGGAAGGGCCAAACTGGACTGTGTCATCTCTGAAAAAGAAGGGGTCACCTACGCCAACAAAAGGGAAGGGAACGAAATCAAACTCTGAACAAAAGAAAGGGTCGAAAAAGACAAAGAAGAAGAAGTCTGCAAAGAAAAAGAAGACAAATGGGAAGAAAGGAGTAAAACCTAATTCAGATCAAACCACAGAAAAGCCAAGTAAAAATGTTACCAATAAATTAACTTTAAAGAAAAAGACACAAACAAATAAACCAACTTCAAAGACGAAGAGTGCTCAGACAATTCAACCAATCTCAACGGCGATGAGTATACTGACAGGTAAACCATCTTCAAAGACGAAGAGTGTACTGACAGGTAAACCAACCTCAAAGACGAAAAGTGTACTGACAAGTAAACCAACCTCAAAGACGAAAAGTGTACTGACAAATAAACCAACCTCAAAGACGAAAAGTGTACTGACAAGTAAACCAACCTCAAAGACGAAAAGTGTACTGACAAGTAAACCAACCGCAAAGGCGAAAAGTGTACAGACTAGTAAACCAACCTCAAAGGGGACGAGTGTACTGACAAGTAAACCAACCTCAAAAACAAAGAGTTTAGTGGGAAGTATACCAACCTCAAAGACGAATAATACCCAAACAAAGAAGAGTACACTTAAACCCCGGCCTAAAGGTACTGGAAAAGAAAGTAACAGAACACTTGGAAAAAAAGATGGGCAGTTTATGATATTTGGCACTGTTTGGCCGTGGTCACAAACAAAAGGTGGGGGGTTGGTTCAAGGGGTGGGGAGTGGGAATGCAATGACACAATCTGGTGAAAAATCTATGACGAAACAGATTGGGAAAATCTTAAAAAGAGCTAAAGGCCAAAGGGATAGACTGAAATCGCTGACCAAAAAGCGCCCCCTTTTGGTCGACATCAAAGATACGAAGTATAAGAACGAGGCACCTGTGGTTTCGAAGTCTTTGTTCAAAAATGTCACGACATTAGCACCCAAGAAAGGAAAGAAACAACGCCATATTTTGGAAGGGGTAGAAAAGAATGGGGTATGGAAAGGGCTAGCAATGAGTAAGGGGCAATCTAAACCGAGTAAATTCCGTGCAGTTGACAAAAACAAGCTTGATAATGTAATTGAAAAGCTACCACCTTCTGATCGCAAAAAAATTGAAGACCTCGTGGGAGACAAGAATGGTAAGAAGACGAAGGCAGCGGCAGGAAGTGATGATCTTGGAAAAAAGACTGACGGTCCGAAGAAGAAAACGCCAGGAGGAACTGGCAAGCCGAAATCGAAAAAGCAGAAAAAGGGAGGCAAAACCAGCAAGAAGCATAAAGGTAACGCTGAAACCAAGTTAAAGACAAAGGGACAGACGGGAACTTGGGACCTTATTCACGAAGCTCTCGTGCATGTAACTTGCGGAGTGTATTAAACTATTGTCCATTTGCGCGCAATCTATTGTTCGCTGTCAGCCTGACAAAGGATTTGCCTACCCTAAAAATAATTGAGGGACTTTGTGAATAAGGTCCCTGTAAGTCCATAATCTTTAGTTGTCAAATCTTCGACTTAAAGGGCTCCGCACACTAGCGACTAAATTGAGGCGACCAGCGAGGCGACTGTCGACTACGACGTCGCAGGCGATAATCGCCTGTGAAGTCGCTGAGCAATGTCGCACGCGACAATTTCCTAGGACGATCCGCAAAGGGGCGACTATTTTGCTGGAGACGGTCGCAGTAGCAGTGGACTGGGCCAAGCGACCAAAAGTTCAACATGTTGAACTTTCGGTCGCTTGGTTGCCGCTGTCTTGCATTGTCCTTCTGTCCACTACTTCCGACGGTAAAACTGGCCAATCAGGAAACGTTCCACCGGTCACCTGACAATGTGCACGTGCTCAACACGCACAGGTCTTTCTTGGTCGCTCATGTAGTCGGCAAGTGAATGTGTTTGCAACGAAGCGATCACTGAAGCGATCACTGAAGCGATTATGTAAAGAGACCAGTCGGAGAGACTTACCGCGCAACCAAATTGTGTAATTCAGTCGCGTAACAATCTGCCGCAAAGAGGAGACCAAAAGGTAAAAATGTTGAGTCGCTGGCCTGGTCGCAAGGCCGATCGCCCAGAAAATCGCTCGAAAAATCGCTAGTGTGCGGAGCCCTTAAAGCATGGCGCACACGAGCGACTAAAATGGGGGCGACTACCGATGCGACTACTTGGTCGCATGCGATAATTACCTTTGAGGTCGATCAGTGATGTCATCGGCGACATCACTGATCTCCCAGTGAAGCATTTGTCGCAAACGAGTCAAAAAAAAACTAAAAAAACTAAAAATATGTTCAGTCGCTCCTGTAGTCGCAAGGCTAGTCGCCTAGAAAATCGCTCAAAAAATCGCTCGTGTGCGCCATGCTTTAGGGTGAGATGTTGCTTGGAAGGTTTGGAGTATTCATACTAACGTGTTTTCATCTTCAGCATGCGTGAAAGGTTTTGAACTCCAGAGTGGAAGATGCTTAAGTAAGTCAGCAACTGAAAACACACACGTATGGGCCGTATTCAAAAAGGGTGTTCAGCCAATCGGGCAGAGTGCCAACGCATTGTACTTATTTGACTGTGCCAGCGGGCGGTAAACTGTTTGTACAGCACTTCAATGCATTTGCAATGGACATCGGAATCAAAGTTAAAGACAGTTACTTGCACTTATTGGGGAGGTTGAGATCAGCGACTTATCACTGAGCCTTATACGTATACGGATAGAATTCTGTACAACGAGAACAAATTTCGTGTACATTTTGATCCGTATGCGTATAAGGATCCGTGATAAGTCGCTGATCTCAACCTCACTAATCTCACTGACCAGTATCAGCCATAGGACGTCGATTTCTTTTCCAATTCCAGAATACGACTGCCCGAAAGGTTGGAAACGAAAAGGATTCGAATGCTTCGGTAAAACGAAAGATGAAAAACCACCAAAAGGTAAATTCGATAAGTACTCTAGAGTCGGGTTGAAGCCGCCACAACATTATAGGTGGCAGCACGTGCTTAATGAAATGTACGCTATGTACCACGACAATGCACTCAAGCATGCACTGAATGTGACCCTTTTTCATTTATTTTTTCAAAATGTAACATCCACCGTTACATCTCGAAACAAAAAGGATTCCATTTTGGGTCATTTTTGGCTTGATCAATTTCATTTTTTTCCAGATTTCAAATGCAAGAAAAATGCTGTGTTCACTGGTAATGGTTGTCTAGGTAAATATCTGATTTCGCTATAGAGGTCCCCACGGTCTAGAACTCTAGAACTATACTTTTAAATTACAAGTAGGCCTACTCAGTTACTAGTACTCCGAACGAATTCATATTCTTTATTTTTTTGCTTTCAGAACTCAAGAGGCCAATCGTGACGTAACGGAGTCATCGGTGCGCTGTTCATATTCGGCGAACAGGTTCTTGGCATTATAAATGTACTCATCAGGGAAAATAGCGAATAAAATTACTGTGTCCCCAAATAAGAGCGTTATTTTCATTTGACTTGAGACAAAGGGAGCGATTTCTGGGAGTGCATGGTTTAAAAGCAGCACATACATATAACGATACGAGTCGTTTGAGTTTCTGCGTTCGAGTTCGAACCAGCGTCACAACACTCGGCCACCGTAGTTTTGCCTTCTGGTCGCCGCTTCGATCGGCAGATCTTCCCAATGATCTAAAATAAGATAGATTGCTTGTTTTCTTCGCTTTCTAAATCAATATTCCGTAACAATACGAGAAGTTCAGTGCCAAAAAACCCGACCGGGCAAAAAACTGTAACAGTGCTTTCAAAACACGGAGAAGACCGTATACCGATTCCGAGCGGAGAATTTCGAGGAGCCACAGAAAAAAACGCTACACAGGTAGGCCTACCTTCTTGCTTGTACCACACGACTGATAAGGCTCATTTCTTCGCACTCTGGTGATTCCCCGAAACAGCATTCGTTGCAAAGCACATTTTGATACATAGCCTAGTCTCGCGTCACCAGCCTCTCTCTCTNACCTCAAAGACGAAAAGTGTACTGACAAGTAAATCAACCTCAAAGACAAAAAGTGTACTGACAAGTAAACCAACCTCAAAGGGGAAAAGTGTACTGACAAGTAAACCAACCTCGAAGACGAAAAGTGTACTGACAAGTGAATCAACCGCAAAACCGAAGAGTTTAGTGGGAAGTATACCAACCTTAAAGACGAATCATACCCAAACAAATAAAGCCAACAAAAAGAAGAGTACACTTAAACCTCGACCTAAAGATACGGGGAAAGGAAGTAACAAAACACTTGGAAAAAAAGATGGGCAGTTTATGATATTTGGCACTGTTTGGCCGTGGTCACAAACAAAAGGTGGGGGGTTGGTTCAAGGGGTGGGGAGTGGGAATGCAATGACACAATCTGGTGAAAAATCGATGACGAAACAGATTGGGAAAATCTTAAAAAGAGCTAAAGGCCAAAGGGATAGACTGAAATCGCTGACCAAAAAGCGCCCCCTTTTGGTCGACATCAAAGATACGAAGTATAAGAACGAGGCACCTGTGGTTTCGAAGTCTTTGTTCAAAAATGTCACGACATTAGCACCCAAGAAAGGAAAGAAACAACGCCATATATTGGAAGGGGTAGAAAAGAATGGGGTGTGGAAAGGGCTAGCAATGAGTAAGGGGCAATCCAAACCGAGTACATTCCGTGCAGTTGACAAAAACAAGCTTGATAATGTAATTGAAAAGCTACCACCTTCTGATCGCAAAAAAATTGAAGACCTCGTGGGAGACAAGAATGGTAAGACGACGAAGGCAGCGGCAGGAAGTGATGATCTTGGAAAAAAGACTGACGGTCCGAAGAAGAAAACGCCAGGAGGAACTGGCAAGCCGAAATCGAAAAAGCAGAAAAAGGGAGGCAAAACCAGCAAGAAGCATAAAGGTAACGCTGAAACAAAGTTAAAGACAAAGGGACAGGCGGGCACTCGGGACCTTATTCACGAAGCTCTCGTAACTTATACTGAGATCGGCAGCGCTTGTTGTCGATGAAAAACGCACGTTGATTGGTGGTTTTTCAACCAATCAATGCGCTTTTTTCATCGGATGCCGTAGTGCAGAGTAAGGCTCGTACACAATTTATGCATGCCCCCTCTGATTTTGAGTGGTGAGATGTTGTTTACCATTCGAGTGTTAGGAAAATGAGTTGGCCCTATTGATATTAACGTGTTTTCATCTTCAGCATGCGTGAAAGGTTTTGAACTCCAGAGTGGAAGATGTTTAAGTAAGTCAGCAACTGAAAACATACATTATGAATCTAGAATTGGTTGTTGATAGTCAAAGCATATAAGCCGTGGTTACACTACATAAAATCCCCGTTTTTTTGCGGTCACACCTATGAATTGCCGGGCTTCGAGAAACCCGGTTTGAAAAACACGGTGTTTGAGACACGGCAAGGTCGCCGTGCTTTTCGAAATCCCCGTGTTTACGTTAGTTCTTAGCACGGCTACAGATGGCGCAGCCATTAAGTGACGTCGTTTTCGCGCCTCCAACAATGTGTGCCAATACAGAAATGACCGAAGACGCAACTGTCGCCGGGCTACTTTTAAGTAAAACTACAATGTAGTACGGTAGTGTGACCTCTCGCCGGGCTTTTCGTCCACACGGGTTTGACACGGGTCTGGAAAAACACGGGTATTTTCAACAGGTGTAACCGTAGTTATTAAAGGAAATAAAATGGCTTGTGCGGGGTAAATATGGCTGCCAATGATTTCCACCACCACGCCTCCTAACTTCAGCCAATCGGGCAGAGTGCCAAGGCACTGTCTTTATTTGACTGTGCCAGCGGGCGGTAAACTGTTTGTACAGGCCTCCAATGCATTTGCAATGGACATCGGAATGAAAGTTAAAGACAGTTACTTGCACTTATTCTTACTGACCAGTATCAGCCATAGGACGTCGATTACTTTTCCTTCCAGAATACGACTGCCCGAAAGGTTGGAAACGAAAAGGATTCGAATGCTTCGGTAAAACGAAAGATGAAAATCCACCAAAAGGTAAATTCGATACGTACTCTAGAGTCGGGTTGAAGCCGCCACAACTTTATAGGTGGCAGCACCTGCTTAATGAAATGTACGCTATGTACCACGACAATGCACTCAAGCATGCACTGAATGTGACCCTTTTTCATTTATTTTTTCAAAATGTAACAACCACCGTTATATCTTGAAACAAAAAGGGTTCCATTTTGGGTCTTTTTTGGCTTGATCAATTTCATTTTTTTTCAGATTTCAAATGCAAGAAAAATGCTGTGTTCACTGGTAATGGTTGTCTAGGTAAATATCTCATTTCGCTATAGAGGTCCCCACGGTCTAGAACTCTAGAACAATACTTTTAAATTACAAGTAGGCCTACTCAGTTACTAGTACTCCGAAAGAATTCATATTCTTTATTTTTTGCTTTCAGAACTCAAGAGGCCAATCGTGACGTAACGGAGTCATCGGTGCGCTGTTCATATTCGGCGAACAGGTTCTTGGCATTATAAATGTACTCATCAGGGAAAATAGCGAATAAAATTACTGTGTCCCCAAATAGGAGCGTTATTTTCATTTGACTTGAGACAAAGGGAGCGATTTCTGGGAGTGCATGGTTTAAAAGCAGCACATACATATAACGATACGAGTCGACGGTTGCGCCACATTCGATCCACTTCCTCTTTTCACCACGGATTTCACGGTAAAGCGTGAATCACGGTACCGCGTGACGGCCCAGTCTGGTTGAGGAGCATTCTAAAATACGGGCCTACATGTATGCGGATTGAGGATTGTCTGGTTACGTGTAGTGAATGTATCGAACAATACAATCCATTTTTTTCTGATCTACGACGAAACTACACTTTCAGGGATTTCCACTTCGTGATTTCCAGTGTATGCTCGATATGCAGTTGGCTATGTTAGACATCACTAAAATCGTCTGATATTTGTTGCCCAATAAGAAACTAAGGTGCGGACGTGCTGACTACACGACGAATTGGCAACCATTGTAGTTTGTTGCTGTATATACTCCAGAACCTGAAGGCAAACGCACGTCCTCGGGATACTGGTCCTGACCATCACGACACAAAGTGCTTTTATGTGAGCAACAAGAAGGTAGGTTACATTCCATCTTCTTATTATAATGGACGGTGCGGCCATGTTGGATATTTTATCAACCCGAGTGTGAGCTGTTGTCTGCTATACCTTGCCATGTAATGACTACATGTATACACAGTTACAGTCGACCCGAGACTTCGTTCCCGATCTCCTCCTAATAGATAGGGCTTGGAGCCTACGAAGATTGGCCTATGTGTACAGTACAATAGGAGGAGAGTGCCCTCACGGCATTAGGGTTTTTAAATGAAGTAATCACTTACATGTATTTGTATGAAAAAGAGATAAAATCAGCACTGTGGTGACCTGTGCTACCATCTTCAAGAGGTGTAATAAACCAGAGTGGTACTGCTGCCTAGAAAATCAGAACTGCTCCTCATGGATTTGATGGTAAAGGATCAACAAATGGATTCCTAGCCATGAAACTACCCTCCAAATACACTCATCAATAAAGCAACAGTCCTCTACCAAAGGATAATAAGGACAAACACACACCCTCAAAATGTGCTCGCCATGGTGGGTCTAACTTTTAGTGGTTATTTTTTACAAGGTGTTTCAGTTTCTAATCTGTCAGACACAAGGCTTGCTCGTGATCAGTAGTCCAATTGAATGATGCCGCTTAATCCTACACTCCTCGCGCAGTGTCTTCTCACTCATACCTGTAGTTCATAGACACTGCTTACAATGGCCAGATCCCCGCCGATTTACCACTAGAGGGCGTTTAGCGT
>NMRB01001298.1:120721-150519 GCA_002633025.1 Notospermus geniculatus
GAATGCTCCTCAACGTAAAGGAGTTGCTCAAGGCTATTGTTCTCAACAGGAGAACAATACCCTTGAGGAACTCCTTTACGTTGAGGAGCATTCCAAAATACGAGCCAATATCACACCCGTGAGGTGAAAAAAAACTTTCGAAATACATGTAGAATTCTGCAAAATTTAAAGGCTAATAATTATCAGTCATTGATGCCTTTAAAAACCTAGGGGATAAATATTGAAAGTCGGTCAGTGTCATGCAATCCACTGAAAATCGGGCGAGAGTTAGATTATTTCGATGATAATGCCAGGTCAGGAAGACGTGTGTGCGAATGCAGACCTCGATTCAACGAATGGACAAAGCACTAGGCCTAATTCGAGAAAATCGCGTAGTAAATACATCAATAACCTCGACAGAAATGATAAACTAGTATACGTGTATATGCATGGCCAATGTGCAAGTGTGGATGCGTCTTTTTCACACTGCACACCGACGAAACGATTTTGAGCACACCAACGAAACGATTGAGCACAACAACGAAACGATTGAGCACACCGACGAAACGATTGAGGACACCGACGAAACAATTGGGGACACCGACGAACGATTGAGCACACCCACGAAACGATTTTGAGCACACCGACGAAACGATTGAGCACACCGACGACGATCGAACACACCGAATTTTCTGATCTCAAGCGTACAGAATCACCCCCTCAGTCCCAACCACACAACCTATGATGGAAATTGAGCCTACTTCTGCCGCGTTTTTCATCCTTATGATTCTGCTGAGTGCGGTGTACCTCCGGCGGAAGAAACTTGGGAACCTACCGCCAGGACCTGCGGCATGGCCGATCATAGGAAGTTTACCATACCTGGGTAAGTTAAGAAAACAGGCCAACTGAACTCCTCACACTCTAACCAAAATAGCACCTCGGAGAGCCGAATTAACCATTTAAAGCGCCACTGTATGCGTTAGGTTTTCTACCTGGCGGCCGACGTAACCTTTGACCTTTAGGCAACCTCGTTTATGCATGCCCGACAAGACTATTCAAATATATCTGTTATTTGAATGATCTAATTTACCAATTAGGCATTGAGACTGTTGCCATACAATAATGAGTTGACGCATGGTACCTTACTTGATGAAAGGGTTAGTCAAGCTGTGACAGGTTTTGAACTTAAGTGATGAAACGGACGGCGGCCATTTTGTCACCTACGCTTTCGACATGGCATCAGTCGACCCTATGTGACCCTATGCTTTTGTATGTGTTGGACAGGACACCAGTCTTATCTCGTTGTTTCCAAATTCCGCCGCCAGGGGAGGGATAGTGAGCCTACCTCATGCAAACAGTGGCACTTTAAGGGTTATTTCAGCTGGGTGCACTAAACTCGCACCACACAGTAATACACCTGAAATCTTAAGGGTTATGCAAAGTGACTCGAAATCTCGAAATTTTGACGCAAAAAATCTGACTAACTGCACACAAAATTGAGAAAAAGGCTCGGGGCTCCTCGGGAAGCATCAGAAGAAGGGCCTTCGAGCCTTATTTTCTCAATTTTGTGTGCAGTTAGTCAGATTTTTTGCGTCAAAAATTCGAGATTTCGAGCCACTTTTCATAACCCTAGCCAGTAAGACGGGATACAACGGATCGGAATCAGGTCCATCGTGATGGACCCCAACCCCTTAAACTGTGTGCTACCCGAGGGAAAAAGGAATCTTGAACTCACCCGCAGGATTCTCCAAGAAGGTTTCGAATACCTCCATGTTCAAACCAAAGCTCTAATGACGACATAGGCCTACACAGACTCGGCCGTATTAGGCCTACACACAAACATGCGACGCATCACCAGACACCACCGTTGGCTTGCGATAAATGATCATTGTCAATACATGTATATTACAAGGAAAGCTTTTTTCCATTCAGAAAAGAAAAACATCGCCAGGTCGATTTCAAAATTCGCCAAGGAGTACAATTCTGACGTCATCGCAGTCCACCTCGGTCCAGTTCTCGGGATCTTCCTCACCTCTTATGACGTCATCAAAGAGGCATACAACTATGACAGTTTTGTGGATAGACCAAGACTCTTTTTTGTCGACGAGGTTTATAAAAGAAGAGGTAAGTANGGGGGTAGGGGGCATGCAGTTATTTCATCTAAATCTCTTGCCAGGAACACTGTCGACCGAAAGGTATTATTTATTCGATTCAGGGTTGGACCTAGGTCCAATTCTCCCTTCGCCATACCCAGCAATCCTTCGTAACGTTTTTAACATTAAACGTGATGTGGGTTAATTTCTATTATTTTGCATGAAAGAATGACGGGAAAAGCACTCTTGGAAAAAGAAATCTTGGAAAAAGCATGAATTCCTATATCGGTTGAGGGAATATTAAGCAGAGTAAGATAATAAGGCTTACAAAAAAGAAAGTCACTGTCACTTTAATATGTATCAGCTTATATCAGATTTGCATGCGAGTTGGAGAATTGCCGCCTGACACGTGACGTGGTTTTACCCAATGGCATTTGAGAATACGTTGTGGTTGTGTAATAATAGCGTATATCGTCTTTTTTGCAGGCATTTCAAGTCTGCCCCCAGGGAAACACTGGAAAGAACAGAGAAAATTCGTTTTGTCCATATTTGGAAAAGAGACACCGGCTATGGAGTCCCTCATAGCAGGCGAGGTCGACCAACTCATTCAAGAGGTCTCCAATAGAGGGAGTGACAAGATCAATATGGCGCCGCTCGTAACGTTGACATCGGCCAATGTCCTTTTCCAGAAGTTTTTCGGAAAGCGATACGAGTATGACGACGAAACATTCAAAGACTGCATCCGCAAGGTCGTAGAAATTGATAAACTAATACCGAACGATGCGATTCTGAACATACTACCATGGCTACGTCATCTCCCTGGCGATCTGTTCCACTTTAAACAGGCGATGGGAAATTATAACGTAGTACTTAAGTTCCTTCGTCAGAACATCGCAGAAATCGAGGAACAATTCGACCCGGATTCCGACGAAGACGCACACTTTGCTGGCGCCTTCTTGGCGATGAAGAAACGCATGGAAAATGAGGACAGCGACACCAGTTTCACAGGTAGTGTGGCAATGGTAGCAAAATCTAGCGATATTTCTGTTTCATTTCGTGGTGGCCCAGTGCACCACAAGAGGAGATGGTAAAAGTTTGCCAAGCAGTTTCTCCAAACCTAATTATCTTGCGCAGGCATAAGCCAAAACCACCACATAAAAATTTCCCAACCCGTATTCCTGAGCGAAGATGATATCAACATGCTTATATGCTGAGTAGATGTTCCATATTCGGCAATTTAAAGGTGCCTACAGGTCGACATCGCGTCTTGAAGCAACTCGACGGATCCGTCCCCGATCAAAAAACAACCACGCGCAGGTCGACATTTCAGCGATTGAGAGGAACTTGGAGCAACTGGCATTTACCTCGAACAGGACGCTCATGATGCATCCGGCAATTGCTCGGAGACGCAAGCGCGCTCAGGTCGACAAAATCAGCAATTGATCAGTAACTCCCAGTTGCTTCCATCGCCGGAAAGCTAATTGCTGCGAGTTGCTTCAGGACGCAATGTCGACCTGTGGGCACCTTGAGATTTGAAGATACATACTTGAAAGACAAGATCAGACCAAAGCCAATGAAAACCACATACTTTTTCTACTTCTCTTCAGATGAGCAGCTAAGTATGGTTATATTAGACCTCACCATGGCAGGCATTTTTACCTCGTTCACCACCATTCTGTGGGGCATTCTCTACATGGCAACCTTTGAAGACATCCAAAGGAATGTCCAAAGGGAACTTGACCAGGTTGTCGGAAAAGATCGCAAACCAAACATGACAGATAAACCCAATCTGCCGTACACCAATGCAACTTTACTAGAAATCCACCGTTTTGCAAGTGTCGCCCCACTCGGGCTTCCTCGGTCGAATACCACCCGTGACGTCACGCTACGGGGATTCACGATTCCCAAGGGAGCTTCAGTTTTCGCCAACCTGTGGGCGCTGCAACGGGACTCAGATGTTTGGAAAAATGCGAATCAGTTTGATCCAGGTGAGGTGATAGAATCTAGTAATGCCCCCTGCCCCTGATGCTCACTTGTATTGCTTGTCACGGGATTGAGGGTCTTGATCTCGAAGTCCATTTAGAATGGTGCCAGTGAAGCCACAAATATATTGTTGGGGGAAGGCACATCATATATCTGGGGTCCATTAGATTCTATTGAGACGGATATATATGAAACTAGAAATGCAGGCGCGGATCCAGGATTTTTGGCAGACGGGGGTCAGGGCCGCCGAGGGCGTCGTTGCAGGCGGGCACCGAAGATACCCGCGCCGACGGGGGGTCTGGGGGGCCTCTCCCAGAAAAGTTTGAAATCTAGAAGGCCGTAGACGCGATTTCCTGGCATCTCAGTATCAAAGCAGAAGCTTTATTCTTGCGTTTTTTGCTGATTTTCGCAAATTATTGAAGAAAAAAACAATTGGTGGTGGCGAGCAGAGGGGGGTCACGCCCCCAAAACCCCCCCTCTGGATCCGCGCCTGTGCACACTGATTATGGCTGAAAATAGTTATCAGTCAGTATTCCTCTTGTGAAAAAGCCGGCCAACACTTTTTCCCAACACGACATGACAATTTACACGGCTACTTTAATTTTTTACTCAATAACACATCTAATACGTGTCAAGTTCGGATTCCAAATAACGCAGAGACTGCTCCATCTGCTTTTAAGCATCTCTCAAACAACTGAGCAATAGGAACACTGACAAACCTTACATCGGAATTACTGCAAGGAAAGTGACTAGTGCCGTGCCGTCAAAACGGCTGAAGTATTGTGGTCAACAGTGCAAGAGAATGAGGCACGAAGGTTTGCATTTTCAGAGCTCCTAGTGTGCAGAATCACTAGGACTCGTATTCTAGAAGCCTCCTAACTCTAAGGTCCACTTTAAGCTTTTGTATTTAGCCCTGCAAAACAATAGCTAAAGGTAAACCTTGGAGTTAAAGAAGCTTCTAGAATTAAGAATACGGCCCAAAGTAGATTTGGATCTAATTGTACTTGGCCATACATTCGAAATGAAATTAACAAGATGAATACTCCTTTTCCTGTTCCAGGTAACTTTTTGGACGACAAGGGTGTTGTTGTCGTTAACAAACAGCTGATCCCTTGGTCTTTGGGAAAGCGACGCTGCCCAGGAGAAAACACGGCGAAAATGGAAATATTTCTGATGATGACTTCCCTGCTCCAGAAGTTCAAGTATCTCGCTCCCTGAGGACCAACCGAAACCCAGCTTGGATGGTGTATTATCATTGATTATCGCGCCACCTGAGTACGAGGTTATTGCCAGAGAAAGACTGTAGAGAAATGCAGAATACGAAATTAGATATGAACTCCCAATACATGTACATGTATAACCAATGTCCAGGTTTTCAACACAAAGTCGAGATTTTATGCAGCATGTGATCAGACCTGTTGCCTTTTTTCAACGTCATGGAAGGAGCCACACTGCACAGACTCCGAAAAAAGACGAGTTTATCACCGACAGGACATGCAAAATATGCGATGGGCGTGGGTAAAACGCCGAACCTCCAATACAAATGCTTGGATCATCATGTGACAAGCCTCATGACCAATTCCCATTTTTTCAGCAACGTCCATATTTCAGCGATGTCCCCACCATGTAGTCGAGGCAGGTGTAACGTTTTTCAGTGTGGCCGTTTTTCTGTGTGATTCCCATTGTTCGGAACACACTGGGAAACAGACTCGCTGTTTATCTGTGTATCGTTCATTGTCAAGTCGCCGCTTATTCCGTCAATCTATTGTAATGTACTCACACTGGCACACGGGCCTCACTGAAAAACGTTACACCGGTTCCTCACATCTTGACTACCAAGGGTTGTGACATCGCTACGCCATGCTCCGACTAAGTGGTGTAGTCTTATAAAGTAGCCAATACCGCAAAGAGGACCGCAAAAAACCAGTTAACATCTCTCAACATAAGTCCAGCTCGGGCTACTAGGGAGGTTTCGCAAGCGCCCGGTTAGGCCATACGACGACGTTTATCTATTGTTTGGGTATACCCACACAATAGATAAACGTCGTCGTAGGGCCTAACTGAGCGCTTGCGAAACCTCCCTATTTTCTCAACTCCCACGGCAACTCATGAACTGGCGAGTTCTGTTCTGGAACCTGTATGTGCATGCAGGCTGACGTATGTACGCAAATCATCGACTATTCCTGTGTCACGTGAATAAAAGCATTTTCATAGAAAAGATTTCTCGAATCTGCGTTCGTCTCGACCGACTCAGAGAATCGCCGAATCCATTCTAATTATCCACGTCACATGAACATGACATGATGAACGATAAAAGAATTTTTTCGCAGCGTCGGTGTCAATATAGGACAGTTCAAGTTGGTTTTGGTAGCCTAGGCCTACAGAAGTGCTTTGTTCTGAAAATATCATATATTGGAACACATGGTTACGATAACAGCTTTGAGATTCACCAGGTGCCTTTTTTGCATCCGAAATTAGTCCATAAAAATCGTTCACGTGGGAAATCATTTTGAAAAACGCACTTTTATTTTTAGCAGTATCTAGGTGGCAAACTGACTAAATTGGAAATCCCAAATCCCAATGGGGAGCGCCAATTGGTCACGTGATGACTACTGATAGAGCAGACGAGACACCTAGCGTTGACCTATGCCCATTGTTCGAGAGATGCGGTTCACCAAGCACGGCCAATCACACCTTGATTCGTCATGAATAATAGGTGGCATTGGTGTACTATCAGTTCAAAACCACGCGTATATTCTCGCGTGGTCTGCGTGATCGGGGTTCCCTATTCCCTCTCTTTGTTTTGGCTCAGGTGTAACATCGGTGAGTGTTCCTGTAGCTCAGTGTTCGCCAACAATAGACGGGGCCTAGAATGGTTATTGTTGGGTTAGCTGCCGCTTAATCCATCAGGAGGGAAACAATAAGAAAAACACAGAAATATGGGGAACACTGATCGACGTTACACCGGAAACGAGGCTAGCGAATCATGAACATATTAGGTACAGTATTGAACTTCAATAACCAGTTCACCACAAGGAATTTTGCGGTGGAATATTTTTTAGTATTGCGAAATCAGTCGTTAAAATTTGACCAATTTCACCAGAATGTGGGAGGATTGAGACTGAGAGCAGCTTTAGGTGAAGGAAGAGATCGTATAAGTTGTGGGAGTAATATTTGGATTCTTTTTTGAATCATCGGACAAAGGTAGGCCAATGGATGTACAAGTATCTAGGCCTATAGGCCTACACTCATTAATGGTCGTATCTAGCCGGAAATCACGTACATGTAATTTATCATGAAACTATTATGTGACGTTGATTTTCGGCGATATTTCGCCGAACTTCCCCCAAAATCAAGAAGCCCACGGGGGGTAGGCCTATATAATACATGTACTAGTATAGGCTAGTATAAACCTAAGGTCCTGTCTAATGTCATGGAGAATAGGCCTGTAATGTATTTACTGACCAGTCGACGTCGGCATTTCTTGGTGAGCATTCATTGTCGCACCGTTTTGTACAGCATCAGTGGCAACGGCACTTCGAAAATGCCAAGTGACCTCTGCTAACAGGGGCGGTTTCCACTGAATGCTTACATTCCATCATTAACAGGGAGGTTAAGAAATCAAACGATAAACGTAAACGTCAACGACAATGTTATTTTTGTACCTGAAAATGCAATATAAAATCTGGTGAATGTGTAGTAGGAAAAATAACGTTGTCGTAAAGTTTATGTTATCGTTTGATTTCTTAACCTCCCTAATGTCAATCCTGCCAACGTTAAACCATGACCAATACTTTCGTTCAGTCATTCGTTGTCAAGAAAATTTCGACCGTCGCCAAATTGACTGCACTCGGTACATATAGGCCTAGACCTACCGGTATATGACTGAAGGGACGCGAGACACACCCAGAAAGTATAATTCATCTGTTGGTTTAGGCCTACATCACTGAAATGCATTGCTGATCACACATGGCGTCTCATGTGCATGTACCTATACGTAAAAAAATTGAGGTGGGTGGAGCTACACCCCTGACCTTCATAACCTTGTAACTACAGTATATAGGGCCTAATATGATCGAAAAGTGATCAGACCTTTCATTCTGAATCT
This sequence comes from Notospermus geniculatus, assembly GCA_002633025.1. Classification (NCBI taxonomy): domain Eukaryota; kingdom Metazoa; phylum Nemertea; class Pilidiophora; order Heteronemertea; family Lineidae; genus Notospermus; species Notospermus geniculatus. Next base: position 128,885 of record NMRB01001298.1, read on the forward strand.
CCTTGTTGCAGGCATTATGGAAGCACACAATGGCCACCGGCACCAGGAAGAGGAGTAGGCCTAGGCCTACCGGTACCAAAAAGCTGTATCACTACACCAGTGAAGAAGGGAGTGTGGGCATCGATCGAGACAAGCGAATCACCGCTTCGACGAACGCGAAAAAAAGAAACGCCGTCTTCGGCCCAGGCGTATATCTTACAAGCAAATCGCCAACAGACAATACGAAATTTGGGATAATGCTGAACAACTACGACAGCAGTAAGTTTACCTGCATAAAAAGAGCACAGGGTGTGTCATCGGCGTGCCCGTCTTATGATCCGTAGCCCACCACACCAAACCACTATACGCCGGCAGCTACTAAATAAGAAATCCGCCCGACTCGATCTAAAGTGGAGCTCCCGCCTCTCAATCGCATTTTTTGTTAGTTAGGCTATTCTTTCAGTAGGCTGAACACGTACCAGAATCTGAACTGCGGGTGGGGCGGGGCTTTTGTCCGCTATAGGCTACTAGCCTTTTTGCGGTCAGTTAGGTAGGCTATCACCTCATGCAATGGCCACGTAAATTTCGGCTACATTCAGAAACGCATTTTTCAGCTTTCAGAAATATGGAGAGGAGGATCTTCACAAACAATGCCAAAAAGATCGAGAAAGTCATCGAAGTTAATGTACCAAAAAGATCTGTTGAGCACGTACATGTATCAAATGCCGACAGAGACATCTACAGGATAAAGGGCGATCTCGACCTCAATAGGTGTACTTATCGGATCCTTGATGGCCCAGTAGACCTATTGTAAGGTAAGCTTAATCTTTGGAACGGAACTGTAGACAACATAACAAACTTGAGAAAGAATCATCCGGCCAGTTATCAAATCATTTACCGAAAGAAGCCAGTTCTGCAGAACTTGACAAGAACATCACCGCCCTCTGAACTGCCTTTTGCCTGCCAGAATATAATCGGGCCCCTTTCGAACTTCTTCAGCGGATGATTTTTAATAATATCCTTGCCCCAGGTCAAAACGTAAATGATGTACGTACTCTTCATGTACATCACTGCATTTTGACATGGGGTGAGGATGTTGTTATTACCCGCTCAAGACTTTCGAAAGGGTCCTTGGGTCCCATTAGTCCACGAAACACTGGTTGGAATCTGTAATGCATGTAACCGCAATTGCATACCAGCAAAAATAGATAAGCGCTTATCCATTTTTGATACAAGTGTAATAGAATCTACCGGTATAATGTCCCCCGATATGTGATGTCCCTTAATCCTGTGACAAACAATGCAGGGGGGCATCAGAAAGATGGGGGCATTAGATTCTATCACACGTGTATCCCAAGTTCAAACGAACTTAGAGGTATTTTGATTGATTCGACAATTACGGAAGGAAATTGTGACCCGACATTCTAACACAGAACGCAAGTACAGCACATTTCTAGCAACGCCATCCACGGACACCCTGGTGTTCGGATTCGTCGCCAGTGCTCTGATCCACACAAAAGGGTCAGGAAGTCAGCGTGCTACTGACGAAAACCGACGGGAGCACGGCATATGAGCAACGCAGACAGGATAAAATGTGACCGGACAACTCATCGAGTTTTTCTTTTTGTCTATTTCAGATAACCACTCACAGGTAGAGTGGTCAAACTCCATCCAGATGCATTTATAAATACGTAGATTCTTAGTTAGGCTACGCATGTTACATGCTACACTTGGGAACTGGATTCACATGGACAGTTAAGAGGAACTCCTTTGAAAAACACTGACATTCAAGCATAGACAGTTTTTGGAAAAACATTTGGAACGACTACCCTGCATCTTCGCTCACCACAGGGATTTTTAATATAGGCCTTCCCTGATAAGAGCTCAAAAACTCGGTTTCCGAGGCAAGAACCATGTTTTGGAAACAAAATTGACGTCGAACTCTCTGTAATTTACAATTTGGGATCAAGTTTGCAACTTAGTAATTCATGATATGTTCAGGCGGAATACATGTACGTGTCCTTGATTTCAACAATTAAACGAAAACCATGACTAGCGACGACTGTTTACTTTCACTGTTTGTCCTGAAAAAATCGCTTCTTTTTACATGTCATACAAGTCATCTGTTATATATTTTGTTTGCCACTACTTGAACGAACTGGCTTCAGTAATCAAATCAGCAAACCAAGATAGTATTTGATGATACATGTAGACTGCCAAATAAAGAACACCAAGACGTCGTGGTACTAACACAATAAAAGAAAGTCTTTTTTCATCATTAACACTGCCTGTGATTTTTAATACGAAAAAGCCGTCTCCGAATTTCGCAAATTTTCGACCACAAACGGGGTCTTCCTCAGGCACTTTCTACTAGAGATTCCAGAAAAGACTGAGCTGGATCCCAAATGTAGATCTAAAGTATCCTGCACAAACGCATCTAAAGCATCCTGCCTGTGATTTTACACACAACTGGTGCAGAGTACGTGGAGATGACCATACAGAAAATACAACAAAATACAACAACAGAACAAATGTGAAGAGGTCTGCAAGGAAAATGACTAGTTCCCTGCCGTCAAACCGCCACCAAAGTACATGTATTGTGGTCAACGGTGCTAGAGAATGAGGCATGAAGGTTTGCATTTTCAGCTCCTGTGCAGAATCACTAAGTAGATGTTGGACCTAACTGCACTTGGCCATGCATTCGAAATGAAATAAACAAGAGGAATACTCCTTTTCCTGTTCCAGGTAACTTTTTGGACGACAAGGGTGCTGTTGTCGTTAACAAACAGCTGATCCCCTGGGCCAACCGCACAGAATGGCCGATAGTGCTTTCGGTGCCTCTCGGCGGTTAGTTAATGGGAAAATGCGTTATAACTAACTGCCGATAGGCGCCGGTAGCACTATCGGACTTTCTCTGCGGTCGGCAGAAAGTCCGATAGTGCTTTCGATGCCTATCGGCGGTTTATTTAATGGGAAAATGCGTTATAACTAAAGCCCCAGTCACATATCCACTCCGGGGCCCGTACGGCGAGTAAAAACAGACATTTTGGCCAATTTCTACGGTGCCCAGTTTGATCCAGCCTACTTTCCGCCTATCTATTGAGGCGATTTCGGCATGATTCATCTTAGATCCGAGTTTCACTCTCTAAAATCCGCAGCAAGCCGCTGGGTGGGGAAAATCGTACGGGGCCCGGTGCATTTGTGACCTAGGCTTACATGTAACTGCCGATAGGCGCCGGTAGCACTACCCGTACCGGACGTTCCGTGCGGTCGGCCCTGGTCTTTGGGAATGCGACGCTGCTGCCCAGCAGAAAACAATGCGGAAATGGAAATATTTCTGATGATGACTTCCCTGCTCCTTTACCAGAAGTTTAGTATCTCGCTGCCGGAGGACCAACCGAAACCCAGCTTGGATGGGGTACAATGTATTATCATTGATTATCGCGCCACCTGAGTACGAGGTTATTGCCAGAGAAAGACTATCGAGAAATGCAGAATACGAAATATAAAGAGATGAACTCCCAATATCCTACGAAGTTTTCAATATAAAATAAAAGATTTTATGCATGCGACCAGACTTGTTGCCTTTTTCAACGTCATGTAACTTGGGAGCTACACTGCAGAATGAAAATGGTCGAATATTATCACCAGCTGGACAAGCAAAATATGGGATGGGCGTGGGAAAAAAGAGCCGATACAAATGCCTGGATAGGATCACGTGAAACGCCCTTGGCAACTGAATTGGCGAGTTCTCTTCTGGAATTGTTTATGTGCATGCAGGCTGACGTATGCAAATCATCGATTTCCTTTGTCAAGTACATGAGATTACAAAGAAAATTTAACTTTTCTCCAAAAAACCCTCGATTTTTGACAAAATTGGACATTTTTTTCATGTAAAATCGTTGTCTTCGTTTTGTAAAAATTTGGTAGTCTTGCACTTCAAAAAAATGTTCGAGATCTCAAATCGGTGAAATTTTGATATTCTGATATTTCCGTGATATATTCACTTTTCCTTAAAACTTTTCGAACCAACAGGCTTATTACACTTCAAAGTATCACATCCACACTTGAAAATCAACTGAGACTGATGACTGACTACCGAGAAATTAAGAAAAAACTTATGTTGCAATACTTTTGGCCAGTGAGTGGATGAAGCATTTCATCGGAAAATTGCTCGAATCTGCGTTCGTCTCGACCGATTCAGAGAAATCGCCGAATCCTTGCTAATGCCGACGTCACATGAATGAACAAAGAATTTTCTCGCAGTGGCGTCATTTTTAGCACAGTTCAAGCTGGTTTTGGTAGACTAGGCCTACCAGTGTTTTTCGTTCTGTAGAATGAACATTTATTGAGATTCACCAGTTGCCTTTTTTGCATCTGAAACTGGTCAAAAATTGTCATCGTTCTCGTGAGGTTCAGTTGTCGTGCGAGGAAATTAATTTTGAAAAACACACTTTCATTTTTTGCAGAGGTAACGCAACTGGTACTAAATTGGGAATCCCAAATCCCAGTTCCCTTTGTTTTTTGTATCCATCATCGAGGCTAGCGAATCATGACCATATTAGGTACTGAATTTCAAACCAATCCACCACAAAGAATTTTATCAGTGGAACAGTATTGCGAAATCAGTCGTTAAAATTTGTGGCAAGTACCAATTTCACCAGTAGGTGAAAGGATACAGAGCAACTCAGGTGAACGAAGAGGAATTGCAGAAGTTGTGGGAGTAATATCTGGATTCTTGTTTTCAATCATCGGACTAAGGTACATGTACATGCATGTAAAACAACTTGATGACCGTACCTAGCTGGTATGCGTTCAACATCAGGAATAGATATCGTGAAAAACAAAAACAATGATGCCTTTACAAAATTCCTTCTGTGAAGAAGGCGGGTTTCAGGAAAAATTGCTACTAGGCTAGGTTGGGGTCAATTTTCTGTACCCCATTGTTTGGAGATATTCAAGAAAAACTGCAGTCCATATACGTTTTTCCATCGGTGTATCTATAGCTGTATTTCCACCTATTCCAAACCCACCAAAACCCTGGGTGAACCCCGGGTTTCTTACGCGTACACCGACATGTATTCTTTTGCCGTGCCTAATAGACACGTGTTTGAAAACCCCGGGGATATTACACCCCCCGAGCTCGCCGGTTAGGTTTACATAATAGTAAACTAATGAAATGTACTGAAAATAGGAAGCGCATGACGGGTTTTTTTCAAGCCCGGGAAAGACCAGGTGTAATAGGGAGTTTTCGCAAAGCCCCCGAAACGCCAACGTGAACGCCAAACCCATTGTTCGATGCCACGAAGAGAGCACCGAACAAAAGGATAGACGTACGCGTTGGCGTTTCGGGGGCTTTGCGAAAACTCCCNAACGGGGGGGGGGGGCAGTGAAAAACATTACACCTGGTCTAAAACCCCCCACAAATTTGGGATAGGTGGAACTAAGGCTGCATTTAGCTGACACGCGGAATGCGGTATAGGGCCGCGGAATCCCCGGCGGAAGCGATTTGTTGTATGAGAAATGCATTGAACTTTCCGCTTACCGCGTTCCGCAATCCGCATACCGCGTGCAGCTAAATCCAGCTTTAGGCTTATATTAGGGCCTAGTCTGATCGAAGAGTGATCAGATCTTTCATTCTGAATCTCCTTGTTGCAGGCATAAGAGTACACAATGGCCACTGGCGGCAAGAAGCAGGGGACCAAAACGCTGTATCACTACACCAGTAAAGAAGCAAGTAAGGCCATCGATCGAGAGAAGCGAATCACCGCTTCGAAGAAGACAAACAGAGACGCCTACTTCGGAAAAGGCGTGTATCTTACAAGCAAATCTCCAACAGGGAATACGAAAGTTGGGATAATGAGGAACAACTACGATGGCAGTAAGTTTATATGCATGTAGACATGAAAAGAGCAGGGCGAAGTGAATCATAAATGGGAATAATGGACAGTCATAAATTCGAATTTATGTCCTGACACTAATTCGTTGGATCCAACCAATTACAGTACTGTACAGGAATTATTGTCAATCACAAAATATTTAGTGACTGTCATTGGCTAGTATTTATAAAATTTAGCAAATGCTTTTACTGACGATCTGCACAGCAATGTCCAATATAGGCCTAAATGTAATGCAAAACTTGAAGTAAAAGCATTTGCTATCTTTTATGAACATCACCCAATAAATGGGAATTACTGACTGTCATATATTCAAATTAATAGGGCCGTTTAGACAACAAGCCAAAAAACCACATTCAGATTCAATCCGATTGGATCCGATCGACCGGCATCGGGTCTCATTTGCGTTTAGACAAGATTTGAATGTGGTCGTATGTGGTCCAATGTGGATTCGGGACCATTTTAAATCCACATTGGACCGCTTTGGGTAGCGTTTACACGTAAGAGTTTTGAACCACAATCGGATTCGATCGGATCGCATGTGGATCTTTGCCTGTCGTCTAACGGCCCTAAAAATAGGGCCGTTTAGACGACAGGCAAAAATCCACATGCGATCAACACAGATTACGCTATTTGACCTACGTAGGTCAAATAAAAATCCCGCCAGATATGTGATGAAGGCTTTTTACATGTACATGTACTTCCATTAAAAATTTGAACATCCTAGCTCAAAAACGAAGGAAGTTGTGGCGATTTTTCGGGGAAATGGAAAGTCTGGTTCGGCTGAAAATCGATAGGTTCGTGAAGGACCCACATATACACCTTTCCACAAAAAATGAGAATAATTGGATTTAATTTGAACGTGCTAGAGCAGTAACGTTGTTTTCACAAAACGCCCCCTGGTGGCCAAATGGAAAGTCCGATTCGGCCGAAAGGACCCACATAATTCGAACGTGCTAGAGCGGTAACGTCGTCAATGGACAGACGGACGTCCGTACGTAATGACAGACGGGCGGACGGCGCAGGGGACGACAATACCCGAGTGTATTAGTCCAGTCAAAATACTGAAAAACCCATAAAAAATTATATCTGAACTGTGGGTGGGGTGGGCTTCGTCAGGAAAAGCCATGAAGTACTGGCCTCTTTTTTGTGGTCAGTTAGGTATCACCTCATGCAGTGGTCACGTAAATTTCGGCTACGTTCACAAACGCAATTTTTTTCCAGCTGAAGGACGGGCGGAGAAGAAAGTTTCCCAAAACAAAACCAGTAAGATCGAGAAAGCCATCGAAGTTGATGTACCAAAAGCAGATGTTGAGCGCGTCAAAAATACCGGCAGCAGAAACATCTATAAGACAGGGGGCGATCTCGATCTCAAGAAGTGTACCTATCGCATCGTTGATGGCCCAAAGACGACTCGTCGTAATTAGGTGAGGTTGATCTTGGAACGAAATTGTAGACAACATAACGAACTGGGATACCAAACTCGAGGAAGAATCATCCGGCCAATTATCAAATCGTGAACCGAAAGAAGCCGCACCTGCAGACAAGAACATCATCCCCTATGAATTGGCATAACCTGCCAGAATGTCCCGCTAAAAATAACCAGTGTTCTAGCCAGTCCAGTTTCACAGGGCCCCTGTTGAAAATTCAGAGGTAATTTTACCAGCCTGTTCAAATTTTTACCACCCTGTTTAAAAATGTGATTTGCAATGCATTTTCTATTACACCACCCTGTTTGAATTTCACTCCCACCCTGTTTGAAAATCCAGGGCCTTAAAATCATAGGAAAATGCAGTCATCCCACCCTGTTTGGAACAAATTCTGGCTAGAACACTGCATAACATGTGGTGTAAACACGGTTCGGAAACTGTAATACACGTAATTACCGCAATAGGAGCTGTCAGCGAGTTGACCACTAGGTGTCACTAGGGCCCAATTCAATGCATTTAGCGGACCCAGTCATTATCGATCGAGCAGCGATCATAATAGATTTACTGTACATTTGGTCCGCTAAGACTGTGCTGCCATCTGTTAGCAATACGCGCGGCTGACTGCTCCTATTGCATACCGGTGTAATGTTTTTCAGCGTGACCCGTGCGCCAGCATGACAATCGGGTTGACGGAATAGGCGCGACTTGACAATGAGTGATACACAGAGAAACAGTACATGTAAGTCTGTTTCCCAGTGTGTTCCAAACAATGGGGAGTCCCACAGAAAAATAGCCACACTGAAAAACATTACACCTGTACGCCAATTCCAAACGAACTTGAGACGTAGTTTCATTGATTCGACAATTAGGCCTACGAAATGAAATATTGACCCGACATAAGACGAATGCAAGTGCACCACATTTCATGATATACCGAAAAAATGTGATCGGATAACTCTGAGGATTTCTTTTTTGTCTTTTTCAGATAACCACTCACTGGTAGAGCGGTCCACCACCTCTATCCAGATGCAATTAAAACGTAGATTAGGCAGCACCTGGAGCAGACACTGGATTCACAAGGCCAGCTGTACATGTATGTGAAGGGAAACTTGTTTGTTTGAAAAACACCGACATGCAACAAGTACAAAATGTATAGACAATTTTTAGAAAAGATTTTGGAACGATTATCCTGCATCATCGCTCATCACATGGATTTATTACCGTGATCAGAGTTCCAAAATTTTGCTCTCCGAGGAAGAACCATGTTGAGCAACAAAATTGGCGTCAAACTCTCTGCAATTTACAATTTAGACTCGAAATTTTGCAACAGCTGGAAATTCATGTGGAATAGGTGTGTGCCTGGAAACGAATCGGTCCTTTGATTTCAAAAAGTGAAAACCATGACTAGCGACGACTGTTACTATGTTTGCTTTCTGAAAAAATAATTGTATCTTTCTACATTTACATGCGTGTTAAGTCGTGGCCTGTTATACATTTTCTTTGCCACATATGTATCACCCTGTAGTATGTTTTTGCTTCAAAAAATAATAAAACTGAATCTGATACATGTATTGCCAAAGTAGGCCTAATACGAAACTTGGAGGAAAATGACGACGGCGTTATCATACTTGGAATGTTTGTAAATTGTAGAAAGGATACTAATCGATCATTGCAATTCATTTTCCTGATTCTATCTACCGTGGCTGGAAAGTATCATATTTATTTTTTTTTCTGAATATTTATTTTTTTTCTAAATTATTATTTTTCATTCTAAATTCGATTTTTTCAATTTCCGCCGCATGGCGAAAATTATTTCCGCCGTGCAATTACACCTGTACGCCAATTCCAAACGAACTTGAGACGTAGTTTCATTGATTCGACAATTAGGCCTACGAAATGAAATATTGACCCGACATAGTAAGACGAATCAAAAATAGATAAAGACCAAAAATATACCACTCTGAAACAGCCCAGCCCAAGGGTTTTAGTTATTTTTTTAAATAATAGATGGCGCATGCTCAAAAAAGTTGCAAAAATCTAAAATCTTTTGGCACCAAAATATAGGCAGGGGCACAAGGAACACTAATCACAACTTTGTTTGCGAATCCATGCATTCCCTAATGAGTAATTAGCAATTAAAGGGTCCTGCGCCACCTATATTTAAAAAAATGAACTCAACGTGCTGGTCCATGTCAGTCTGAGGTATAGTCATCTATTTAAAGATTGATATCTCTGAAACTAGTAGATGGATTTGATTGAATTTTATACTGCTTGCAGCCAGTGTCTAATTCTTTGACTTGGTGCAGTAACTTTCAGATCTTCCAAGTTTTTAGGGAGACAGCTGCCAATTTTACGCTTTTCAACGTTGAGAGTGGTACATTTTTGGTCTTTATCTATTTTTGGACGAATGCAAGTGCACCACATTTCTGGCAACGAAGACATGATATACCGAAAAAATGTGATCGGATAACTCTGAGGATTTCTTTTTTGTCTTTTTCAGATAACCACTGACTGGTAGACCACCTCCATCCAGATGCAATTAAAACGTAGATTAGGCAGCACCTGGAGCAGACACTGGATTCACAAGGACAGCTATACATGTATGTGAAGGGAAACTTGTTTGTTTGAAAAACACCGACATGCAACAAGTATAGACAATTTTTAGAAAAGATTTTGGAACGATTATCCTGCATCATCGCTCATCACATGGATTTATTACCGTGATCAGAGTTCCAAAATTTTGCTCTCCGAGGAAGAACCATGTTATGGGCAACAAAATTGGCGTCAAACTCTCTGCAATTTACAATTTAGACTCGAAATTTTGCAACAGCTGGAAATTCATGTGGAATAGGTGTGTGCCTGGAAACGAATCGGTCCTTTGATTTCAAAAAGTGAAAACCATGACTAGCGACGACTGTTACTATATTTGCTTTCTGAAAAAATAATTGTATCTTTCTACATTTACATGCGTGTTAAGTCGTGGCCTGTTATACATTTTCTTTGCCACATATGTATCACCCTGTAGTATGTTTTTGCTTCAAAAAATAATAAAACTGAATCTGATACATGTATTGCCAAAGTAATACGAAACTTGGAGGAAAATGACGACGGCGTTATCATACTTGGAATGTTTGTGAATTGTAGAAAGGATACTAATCGATCATTGCAATTCATTTTCCTGATTCTATCTGTTGGTAATACATGTACATTTGGCCTGCTCAGGTGCCAAGAAATCGCGTTTCCGGCACTTTTACTAAAAATATTTTCCGGGAAAGATCCCCGCCGGGGCTTCGCGCCTTCGGCGCCCACGCCCATTTCAAAATGCCCATTTCAAAATGATTATACATCATTATACATCACATAGAATGAACATCATATACTGTTTAGTGTATTAAAATAGCTTTGAGATTCACCAGTTGCCTTTTTGCATCTGAAGTTGGTCATAAAAATAGATCGGCGGTAAAAATAGCTCTCGTGGGGTTGTCACTCGAGGAAAATCCCGGGGGAAAATCATTTTGAAATGGGCGTCCCCCCCCCCCCATTCGGCAACTCCTGCACTCCAGCACGGCCTGTTTCTCAACTTTCATGGCAACTGGACTGTTGGAGAGTTCTGTTCTGGAATTAATGTGCATGCAGGCTAACGTACATGTATGCAAATCATCGATTTTCCTTTGTCTAGTATCAATAAAGCATTTTCATTGAAAAGATTCCTCGAATCTGCGTTCGTCTCGACCGACTCAGAGAATCGCGGAATCCTTTCAAACGCCACGTCACATGAATGAACAAAGAATTTTTCGCAGTGGCGTGATTTCAGGACAGTTCAAGTTGGTTTTGGTGGCCTACTGGACAGGTGTAATTTTTCTATAGAATGAACATCATATACTGTATTAAAATAGCTTTGAGATTCACCAGTTGCCTTTTTGCATCTGAAGTTGGTCATAAAAATCGATCGGCGGTAAAAATAGCTCTCGTGGGTTGTCACTCGAGGAAAATCCCGGGGGAAAATCATTTTGAAAAACACACTTTTATATTTTGCAGCATCCAGGTGGCGAAACTGAAGAAATTGGAAATCCCACACCCGAATTCCCTCTTTGTTTTGGCTGCGTAAACGAGGCTAGCGAATCATGGCCATATAAGGTATTGAATTAACCAGTCGACCACAGGGAATTTTAATTGCGATTAAAATTTGGTGACAAGTAGACCTACCAATTTCAGTCAGAAGGTGAGAGGACAGAGAGCAGTTCAGGTGAACGAAGAGAGAGTCGTTGGAGTAATAATATCTGGATTATTCTTTTCAATCATCGGACTAAGGTATGTACAATTTGATGGCCGCGTACCGACTGGTACGTAGGTCTATTTAATACCCGCTGAAAATATTAGGTGTGATGTTGATTTCCGGCTATATTTTGCCAAACTCCCCACCCAAAAAAAATCAAGAAGCCCATCGGGAGTTGGCCTAAAGGTTGCGGGTTAATACTCTAAAACTCCCACTTACCTGTCCCTTTCCTGAACTGCGAAAACAACGACTAGGCCTAATGCCGGCTGTACATTTAGGATTTTTCTTGTACTAAAAATTATAAATGGGGCCTATGGGTGTCCATAATCCATTTCAGCTAGGCAATCGGTGGCTTGTGACCGAAATCACCCTTTATGAGCCTCAATATAATTTTTAGTAGGCCTACCGTACAAGAAAAATCCTAAGTGTACAACGACCAATGGTTTTGTTGAGTCATTCTTTGCCTAGAAAATTTAGACCCTCGCCGAATTGACAGCATCGTAGGCCTGACTGAATGGGCCACACCCACAAACTATAATTCCTCTATTGCCTTACACCACTGACATGACGGAAAATGCATAGCTGGTCATATAACGTCTCATGTGCATATACAAATACGTAATGCTGAACCTAGGACCTTTGTATCAAGAGGTGGGTGGAGCTACATTCTCTAACTTCCATGACCTCCTAGGCCTACCTATATAAGGCCCAATCTGATCGAAGAGGTGATCAGATCTCACATTTGAATCCTTGTTGCAGGCATAAGAGAAGTACACAATGGCCACTGGCGGCAAGAAGAAGAGGACCAAAAAGCTGTATCACTACACCAGTGAAGAAGAGGCCACGAACCCCGTGGTCTACGTATGCTAGAATCCCTCCTACGTTACGTGAACGGCTACAACATATATGAGCACTAACTCCCCGGTCACAGTTGCACAAAACTCATGTTAGCGCTAACATCATGTTAAATGACGTAAAATGACAATGGATTTTGACGTCATCTAACATAAAAGTTAGCGCTAACACCATGTTAGCGCTAACATGAGTTTTGTGCAACCGGCCCCAGGTTGACATCCAGAGTACGCCTAGGCCTACAATTTAATAACCCAATCCTCACTATCCAATTTTGAAAGATTGGTTGAACTGGATGTTTCAGCCTAATTCGTTGGGCCTAAAAGCGGCTACCATATTCAAGGTAAGCCTAATTGGATCACTCAGCAAATCAGCAGTTAGGCTACTTGCATTCTACACACTTGTAGGCCTGCTTGGAAACATTACTTCGAGTCTGTGAGAGTAGGTAAAAATCCTCGACAGCAAATTTCCAACAGCATACCGAACCTGTGTGGATGCAAAAGAGCGGGGCCTCCACTATGAACCTACACTAGGCCAGCGTAATTCTGACTGTAGACTGCACATGGGGCCCTCATGATTCTTCTAATTAAGGCTGACATTGGCCACCCCCTTCTGGATGGTAAGCAAAGGGGCTGCCTGACACGACAGTAGGCCTAGGGTAGTCCTACGTCTTACTCTTGATCATGCATGTCATGACAACTTTGGGGCCAAGGGCCAGGCCGACATTCAACGGTAGGCCTAGTGGTACAGGCTATCAAATAGGCCTACCTGTCCTAGACGTAATTTTAGATGCAGAGCAGCTGGAGGTGAGTCAATTCATGAAACTGAACGCGTATTCCCAAGAAAACGTGTTAGGTCCCTAATTTGGTAAGCCTATTTGAATTAAATTGAAATTAGAAGCGCTGACCACGTGCTACAACGCCACCCCGACACGCACGTACATCGCTTGTACATGCGTCATACAATGTATACCCTTATCAGTCATGCACAGCAGACGACGATACAGACCTTCGGATATTTGTCCTTTATTATGACTACTTTGTCATCTGATTCGACCCTAAGTTCAGGATCTTCAGCAGAGGCGTAAAGCCCATGACTCCAATGCCCTGGAACTCTCTTGGTTGCAGTCGAGGCCTCGTCTGACAACTTTCTTTTCAGCATCTTCGCGAAAGCGGGAATAAATTTTACGGACGCCGTTTTCTTTTTTCAGTCGGCCGTGCATCATGTGCGCCAGATCCGTTTCCGTCTCCGCCGCTTCGGTCCAACCTCAATGACAGCGCCACTACACAACAGCGGCGGAAAGAGGAACTGAACTCCATTGACTGAAAGTTGATTCAGGATTGCACGGAGTTAAATAAGATTTGCACATATTATTCAGTCAAAAACGCAACAGCATCAATATATGATTCACAACGAAGGTTAATCTTTCCATCAGATTGAGTCAGTTCAGCGACTATAGGCCTAAAGAATGTTTAAAGTCCACATTATTTTCGTGACAGCTACTTGACTGTTGTGCCTTCTGAGTTCCCGCAGGTTTGTCCGCTATATTTGACTTGACCCGAAAACTTGTTAGGTCCCTAATTTGGTAAGCCTATTTGAATTAAATTGAAATTAGAAGCGCTGACCACGTGCTACAACGCCACCCCGACACGCAAGTACATCGCTTGTACATGCGTCATACAATGTATAACGGTACCCTTATCAGTCATGCACAGCAGACGACGATACAGACCTTCGGATATTTGTCCTTTATTATGACAACTTTGTCATCTGATTCGACCCTAAGTTCAGGATCTTCAGCAGAGGCGTAAAGCCCATGACTCCAATGCCCTGGAACTCTCTTGGATGCAGTCGACGCCTCGTCTGACAACTTTCTTTTCAGCATCTTCGCGAAAGCGGGAATAAATTTTACGGACGCCGTTTTCTTTTTTCAGTCGGCCGTGCACAATGTGCGCCAGATCCGTTTCCGTCTCCGCCGCTTCGGTCCAACCTCAATGACAGCGCCACTACACAACAGCGGCGGAAAGAGGAACTGAACTCCATTGACTGAAAGTTGATTCAGGATTGCACGGAGTTAAATAAGTTTTGCACATATTATTCAGTCAAAAACGCAACAGCATCAATATATGATTCACAACGAAGGTTAATCTTTCTATCAGATTGAGTCAGTTCAGTGACTATAGGCCTAAAGAGGAAAAGAAGGGCAACATAAATCATCCTAGTTTCCGTAACAGACCTAAGATGGCGCTGCAATAGATTGCTTTGAACCGCGAACATTCTGGATTATAAAGATGACGTGTCAATTGAACGAATAGGCCTATCTATTTTCAATTAAGAAAGATTTGCAAAGGCGTTGATATCAAAAGATTCGTTGATATTGAACATATAATCAAGAAATTTCAATTTTTGGCGTAACTGAACAAATTTTTGTCAGGCATAGTACAAGTCTGTAAATTTCGCCCNTATACATTCTCAGTGAAGTGTGTCAGGACCGGTGGTCCCCTAGTATAGTATCGAACCACAAGAACCTGTGATATAATCAAGAAATTTCAATTTTTGGCGTAACTGAACAAATTTTTGTCAGGCATAGTACAAGTCTGTAAATTTCGCCCACTACTCACGTGCTGGCTAAGTCATGTGGTTACTTCGCACTTATATTGAAAACAAATTCATTATACCCGACTAACTTTAGGGGATCGAATCCCATCAACATCCCGATTACCACTGATGCCATCCAGCATTTTTATTTTTTCATTCTTTTTGTATAATTCTGGTCGTCATTCGAATTCGTATCCTTCAAACCCATAGCAACCTGTCCGAATAAATCGCAGCCTATCAAGAAAGTTGGATACACGTAGCCCCATCTACGAATGCGAATGTCGAAGAACTAAAGATGGTCGGAGGCCGGTGTAATGAATAAGAATGCCTCCCGTATGCCAATGTCCGCTTCATTGTTTGGCGGACCCTCAAATACAGAAACAAGACATGTTTATCAGTGCCTCCTCCACACATTGTCGGGTCGCGGCTTATTCCGTCAATCTTTCGTTGAGGGGGGGGGGCATTGACAAAGGGGGACAGTAAAAATATTACACCGAATTCAGCAAGAAAAGAAGTGAGGGTACTAGTAAGTGAACGCAATGTCAATCATCCTAGTTTTAGTAACAGACTTGAGATGGCGCGGCAATCGATTTCTTTGAACCGCGAACATTATAAGATGACGTGTCAATTCATCGAGCATCCATTTTCACTAAGGCTTTGCTATCAAACCATTCCTTGATATTGAAGACATAATATAATCAAGAAATTTCAATTTTTGGCGTAGCTGTACAAATTTTTGTCAGGCATCGTATAAGTCTGTAAATTTCGCCCACTGCCTCCGTGCTGGCTAAGTCATGTGGTTACTTCGCAATGGTAATATTGAATCCTAATACTGACGACTGACCGAACTGGACCAACTCTAGGGGATCGAATCCCGCCAACAACCCGATTACCACTGACGCCATCCAGCATTTTTATTTTTTTATTCTTTTTGTATAATTCTGGTCGTCATCCGAATTGGTATCCCCCAAATAAATGTCCAAATAAATCGTGGCCTATCAATAAGTTGGATGCATGTAGCGCCATCTACGACATGCGGATGTCAATATAGGAAACGCATACAGATCCGTCATCATTTTTCAATGAATGGAAACACTGAAGAGACAGTAATGAGATGATAATTTTGCCGATAATAATTTTGTGAAATGCTAAGACATTCTTTAACGAAATAGCTGTTTAGATTCTCCACACGTGAAATTCAGAATTTTTCGAAAATCGGTAATCGGTCGAATTTGAATTTATTCCGATTGAATTTATTTCAAAACTCCCAAACCACATCAAGTGGTACTAGTATTCAGAATACATCAGGTTCTACAAGCTAACAGTCCAACCTCAATGACAGCGCCACCATTTAACAGCGGCGGAAAGGGGAACTGAAATCCATTGACTGAAAGGTGATTCAGGATTGCACGAGTTATGTTTTATACATATTATTTAGTCAACAAAGCAACAGCATCAATATACGATTCACATTGAAGGTTAATCTTACTATCGGGCTCCTTTTTAAGTCAGTTCAGCGACTCTGAAAACAGGAAAAGAAGTGAAGCGATCATCCTAGTTACAGTAACAGACTTGAGATGGCGCGGCAATCGTTTCTTTCGCGAGATGACGTGTCAATTCAACTAACATCCATTTTCAATTAAGAAAGATTTACAAAGGCGTTGATATCAAGAGATTCGTTGATATTGAACATATAATCAAGAAATTTCAATTTTTGGTGCATCTGTATAAATTCTTGTCAGGCATCGTATAAGTCTGTAAATTTCGCCCACTACTTCCGTGCTGGCTTTGTCATGTGGTTACTTCGCACTGGTAATATTGAATCCTAATACTTGACAACCCTAGGGGATCGAATCCCGTCAACAACCCGATTACCACTGACGCCATCCAGCATTTTATTTTTTTATTCTTTTTGTATAATTCTGGTCGTCATCCGGATTGGTATCCCCCAACCCTGGTATCAACCTGTCCAAATATATCGTCGCCTATCAATAAAGTTGGATGCACGTTGCGCCATCTACGAATGCGGATGTCTGAGAAATAAAGATGAGGCCGGTGTAATGAATGAGAATGCCTTCCGTATGCCAATGTCCGCTTTATTGTGTGGCGACACTCAAAACACAGGCAGACACCAGTGTTTATCAGTGCCTCCCCCCATTGTCTCGGGTCGCGGCTTTCCATACAAAACAAACGAAGGCCCATATTCTAGAAGCCTCCTTAACTCTAAGGTCCACTAAGCTGCGTTTACCAGACACCCGGAATGCGGTATAGGGACGCGGAATCCGCATTCCGCGTGTCAGCTAAACGTAGCTTTAAGCTTTTGTATTCTGCCCTGCAAACAATAGCTAAAGGTAAACCTTAGAGTTAAGGAAGCTTCTAGAATACGGCCCGAACAGTTGTTTTCGCGTGTTTCCACAGAAAACACGGCTGCTAGAGGGGCCATGACTTTTCAATAGGGAACACAGATAAATCTGTCATCATTTTTCAATGAATGGAAACACTGAAGAGACAGGAACACCGTGGCACTGGTGTAACATCTTCCAGTGTTTTCCTATGTTAGTCTTCCCCCTTATTTTTAAAACGCTGGTAGACAGATCGACACGTTTCTCTGTGCGTTCCTTTTGGTCAAAGTTGGAGGTTATTCCGTCAGACAATTTGTACGGGAACACTCACAGATGGGACATTCAAAAACATTACACAGGTGTGACAGGGATCAATGTCCCCCTGGAATCAAAGTCCGGCCTTATTCTTCAGCGAGAGATTAGAATATATGGCCTATAGAGACCATGACCATTCGAATATAACCTTACAATAGCGGGCTATTGTTTGGCGGACTTGCATTCCTAGGACGTTGATTCCTGTCACACCTGGTTACAACTGCTCCCACACTGAGGTTTCCGACCATGGATGGGTTAATGATTCGCTCAGACGTCAGATGGCGCAGCAATAGACTTAGGCCTACTCTCGCCTGCGAACATTCTCGATCATTATAATGACGTGTCCGCAAACAGCAAAAATAATAATCATTTTAGATGAAGTCGATAATAATTTTGTGATAATTCTAAGACGTCCTTTAACATCGAAATAACTGTTCGTTTCTCCACACACGAAATTTAGAATTTTTCGAAAATCGGTAATTCTGGTATAAGTGCGATTTGTGGTCAACAGCTGCTGTGCTGGCTCAGTCGTGTGGTTACTTCGCTTCGGTAATATTAACTCATGATACTTTCAACTCTAGGGGATCGAATCCCATTGAACACCATGAAACCACTGACGCAATCCAGCATTTTATTTTTTCATCCAAAAAGCAAATTCCTTAGGAGTACAATGTAGATTCTAGACCCCCTTCGCGCCCCACGACTCGCTAAACCAAGATCGATATGTGCCGCGCGCCATCTCGTTGTGAAAAGAACTATTGTTTCAGATTGGAAACTTAGTTTTTGCTCAGAAACTAAGTTTTTAGCCGCATAAACTAAGTTTCTGGCCTTACCATCCATAAACTAAGTTTTTGCCGACTATAAACTAAGTTTTTGTCCATCTGATCTTGGAACTACAGTTCTGGAGTTGAAACATGAGTTCCAAGAGCAAAACCATAGTTCTGCGAGCAAAAACTTAGTTTTTGGACCCATAAACTAAGTTTCCAGAGCAAAAACCTAGTTGATGGAATAAATGGACAAACCGCTTGCCATAGGCCGGTGTAATGAATGAGAATGCCTTCCGTATGCCAATGTCCGCTTTATTGTGTGGCGACACTCAAAAAACAGGCAGACAACAGTGTTTATCAGTGCCTCCCCATTGTCTCGGGTCGCGGCTTTCCATACAAAACAAACGAACAGTTGTTTTCGCGTGTTTCCACACAAAACACGACTGCTAGAGGGGCCATGACTTTTCAATAGGGAACACAGATAAATCTGTCATCATTTTTCAATGAATTGAAACACTGAAGAGACAGGAACACCGTGGCACTGGTGTAACATCTTCGAGTGTTTCCCTATGTCAGTGTTCCCCCTTATTTTTAAAACGATGGTATACAGATCGACACGTTTCTCTGTGCGTTCCTTTTGGTCAAAGTTGGAGGTTATTCCGTCAGACAATTTGTACGAGAACACTCACAGATGGGTAACATTCAAAAACATTACACAGGTGTGACAGGGATCAATGTCCCCCTGGAATCAAAGTCCGGTCTTCTTCTTCAGCGAGAGATTAGAATATATGGCCTATAGAGACCACGACCATTCGAATATAACCTTACAATAGCGGGCTATTGTTTGGCGGACTTGCATTCCTAGGACGTTGATTCCTGTCACACCTGGTTACAACTGCTCCCACACTGAGGTTTGCGATCATGGATGGGTTAATGATTCGCTCAGACGTCAGATGGCGCAGCAATAGACTTACTCTCGCCTGCGAACATTCTCGATCATTATAATGACGTGTCCGCAAACAGCAAAAATAATAATCATTTTAGATGAAGTCGATAATAATTTTGTGAGAACTCTAAGACGTCCTTTAACATTGAAATAACTGTTCGTTTCTCCACACGCGAAATTTAGAAATTTTCGAAAATCGGTAATTCTGGTATAAATGCGATTTGTGGTCACCAGCTGCTGTGCTGGCTCAGTCGTGTGGTTACTTCGCTTCGGTAATATTAACTCATGATACTTTCAACTCTAGGGGATCGAATCCCATTGAACACCATGAAACCACTGCCGCAATCCAGCATTTTATTTTTTCATCCAAAAAGCAAATTCCGCATTAGGAGTACAATGTAGATTCTAGACCCCCTTCGCGCCCCACGACTCGCTAAACCAAGATCGATATGTGCCGCGCGCCATCTCGTTGTGAAAAATCTGTTGGTAATACATTTATGGGGTGTAAATCCAACCGTTACAAAGTTAGCAGTACATCGGGTCCCACTCTCCTGTACAAAGCTCAGCTGTTGCGTCCATCAGCGTCCAACGTTAAAGTCAGTTCACAAAACTGAATATGCAAATTAAGTGGGTTCCCGCCGTCCGATTTTGGGGGATTTTGGATATGATGTCCAAGGTGACCTAATAAAACATTTAAAACGAAAAAACCTTCTGTTGCAATTTGTTCCCGGTTCGCCCGAATTTTCGCTTAAATTTACTGGACTATAACTGCCAGAAACGCTTGCAATTTGGCAGACATGTGGGTGATGGCCAATCCATTGAGGATTTTGAGAAAAACATTGCGAGTTATCCGATAAATTTTTCGAGAATGGTGATTTTCTACACCTGAACAATACATGTAGGTGGATTAACACACACTTTAAACCCTCTATTGTTCAGTTGAAGAAAAGTGCAGAAATCTTCAAAAATTGATGACACCCAATTTTTTTCAACACATTTTTCAATGAATTGGCCCTCAAAACATATCTGCCAAATTTCAAGCGTTTCTGGCACTTATTTCTGCAATTTCTGGCAAAACTTAATGCATTTTCCCACTTGTTTTTACCCTGTGCACCGAAATGGCGGACTGGTGATGAACCATCCACTGTAGGCTACACCAGCCCTGACACGCCTGATAAATTCTAACTTGATCCCTGTTTTACTCAGTCATAGGGTAAAACCTATAGCCCTACGAAACTTCAGATCTCCCGGCTTGAAAATGTCATGCATGCCCCGTCACATATCCACTCCGGGGCCCCTACGGCGAGTAAAAACAGACAGATTGCCCCTGATCCCCGGGGAATGAAAACTGTAGAAATGAAAATGAAAATGAAAATCGTAATGGACCAGTACTGTCTCTAAAATCCACGGCAAGCCGCTGGGTGGGGAAAATCGTACGGGGCACGGTGGATATGTGACGGGGGCTCTACTCAGTCATAGGGTAAAACCTATAGCCCTACGAGACTTCAGATCTCCCGGCTTGAAGATGTATGCATGCTGCGTGCTTTAGGAGGGTTTTTCAGTGAGATGATATATACATGTACATGTCTTATAATTTCGTCGGCATGCCACT
Organism: Notospermus geniculatus; assembly: GCA_002633025.1. Taxonomy (NCBI): domain Eukaryota; kingdom Metazoa; phylum Nemertea; class Pilidiophora; order Heteronemertea; family Lineidae; genus Notospermus; species Notospermus geniculatus. Next base: position 149,899 of record NMRB01001298.1, read on the forward strand.
GAACCAGTCGACCCGCAAAGGTATGAACAGCGCCACGACGTGTCAGCCGCGGTATTTGGCGGTACTAACAGCTAAATCACTGAACGAAAGCGAGGTAGTGACGTAGGCGTAGCAGACGCTATAAAACAATCACTAATTACGCACGATTAGTAAGACGTTTGAAGGTGGCGTGATGTTTACATGTTGATGGATGTTTCTCTACGAAAGTTGCCGAAAATTTCATCGAAATCGGTTCAGTTTTAGCCGAGTTATCGATCGAAAGGTAACCTTGTGTTTTCGAAAACAGGCGTTCTTCAAAGTGCGTACACTTTCTTGGAATAGTATTTTGAAACTTCTGCTTAGGTCATTCGGGTTGTTATAGCATGGACGAATCCACATGCGAAGCGTGGTTTTATGCACGCATGTCTGAGGGGTTGACAATCACCCCGAAACACAACCACATTTTCAAGAAATCTCTTTCGCTTTATCCATTGTCTAACTGGTTCCATGGGCTCCGACGGTGGCGCTGACTGGTCGAATCGTCAGTCAGCGCCACTCGGCCGCCAAGGAACCAGGTTTATGGCTGCGAGAATCGTTACCTACTGCTGTTCAAACTGCGTACAAAAACTTGGAATACCATGC
>NMRB01001298.1:150933-203115 GCA_002633025.1 Notospermus geniculatus
AAAGATGATAGGGAGTTTAACGTTTAAGAAATCAAACGATAAACATTAACTTTACGACAACGTTATTTGTTGTACCGAAAATGAAATACATAATCTGGTGAATTCGGAGTATGAAAAATAACGTTGCCGTAAAGTTAACGTTATCGTTTGATTTCTAAAACTCCCTTACGTCACCAACCCTACAATAACCGTTGACAATGCATGCGCTTTGTGTTGAAGACGTCCATACCTGGACTTTCCGTTGGTATAGTATTTTTCACACCTGCTTTTTTTCTTATAAGTATTTCACTTTCCCCCTTATTGCTTTTCTAGGTATCGACCAGGACGATATGATTTTGGTGTGATATTCACGTACACACACTATCACAGTGCAACGTACGAAGAGCAATGTTGGAGTGGTACTGGTAAGTGTATTACGTCATCCAAACTTGACACTTCGTCACCACTCTCTAAAATTGGACATCTGGAAGGAAGTTCAGCGGCACTTCTTTATCTGCTTGTCTTCGGTGTATCTGCAGGAGCATTGCACAAGATTCGAGCCACATTCAGAGGGGGCAAAGTAGGCCTACACTGCGGTTTTCACCTTAAAGCAGCGGAGTTTCGAAATAGGCCTAAATGTTATCAGCAGGGCCTTCAGTTATTAGGGAGTTTGAGATCAGCGACTTATCACTGATTCTTGTACGTATACGGATAGATTTCTGTACAACGTGGACAAATTTTGTGTACATTTCGATCCGTATACGTATAAGAATCCGTGCTGATCTCAAACTCCCTATTGTCGTTTGTTAGAGCCTATCCCGAATTGCTGCTCAAAATAAAGCCCGAATCATGCTGACACCACAAAGAAGTCGAAAAGTTCCATTCCTGAGGTTGGCCAAATCAGTGTTTCTTAGCACTAGCTCCCTTCGTCACCGCATGTAACTGCGTAGTGACGAAGAGAACGAGCGCTGAGCACCACTGATCATTTCCAAAATCTGCGGGCGTAGGCCTACAGTCATGCAAGTGGTAGTGATGTCAACCTAGCCGTTCGGTCATGATCTACGTCTTTTACCTTCAGGATTTTTGCCTTCACCGTGGCAGCGATCTGCCTGGTTGGTGGTATAACAGTGGGCGTTATTTGGAGGAAGAAAGAGAACAAGGCGCTGTGTAAGTCAGTTAACACGCAGTCGCAGGACGGATTACATGCGCTGCTATGTGTGAGAGCGTTTCCTCAGGTTCTCTCACAGAAAAAAATCAACTCGAGTGGAGACTCAGATCTCACTACATGTATAAGGACAAAATGGTTCGAAATACTTTTTGACTCAAAATGAAACGGAAAATATTTCGGCCCGAGACAATGACATATCAATCTGAGTTGAGTGATCTCAGAATGAGACTGTCAGGATCTCGGCTAAAAATATTTTCTCTCAGATCGAGACTGTCAGTCAGTCATGTCAGTAGGCTATCTCAACCCGAAATATTTTCTCTCGTAACGAGATGTCAGTCTCTTGGCCCGAAATATTTTCCGTTTCATTTTGAGACAAAAGGTATTTCGAACCATTTTGTTCCCATAGTGAGACTTTGAGTCTCCACTCGAGTTGATTTCTGTTTTCTGTGCTGTCCAAGTGCGACTCAACCGTAGAAAACTATGGGCAGTCATTGGTCTCACTGAATCCCGCGTAAAGCCTAGCGTACATCGGCCGAACCGAACAATCGCTATCGATGTACCCGGTTCCGCTACAACAGGTCATTGCGGCAACAAGTGGCACAGTCCAGTAGAACATTGTGTGCCCGGAGTGGAGGGCGGTAGAGCGAGATGTCACCCCGAGAAAGCCATGTTGCCCGAGGCGCCATCCGAGGGCAACATCATTGCTTTCGAGGGGCACCATTATTTTTCATATCGTACCGAAAGTCATCAGAGAAGTTTTCAACAATGATTTGCCCATTGCCAGCAAACTTGAACGAGAAAACTCAGGTTGAGCAGCGCCTTCATTTGTCCTCGCGGTTATTGAGTGGGTTGAGAGAATGATGACAAGAAAAAAAATCGAACATATTGCACGAGGCTGTACATGTAGTTTTCCGGTGCGAAGCAGTCAAACTCAAATCCACCCCGGCAAATCAGTATCCTGGGCGCCGAGTCTTCGGCGTGGCAAGTGCAGATTCCGAGTCCCGGTATTACTGAATCCCGCGCGAAAAGAGACGACAGCGATGAGAATGCTACCTCTCCTGCTTCATCAGCATGGTAAGATTACTTGATCACACTTGCATTCGGATCTCAATATGCGTAGCAAATTATGCTAGCATTGATTAAGAAATCGGTTGCTCTTGACAGCGTCACGAAGTAGGCCTACTGACAGCCGTCTGGCTGGCCGTGGCGATCAGATGCTTATATTTACAATATTCGCAAATACATTCAAAATAAGCAACTGATTACGGCAGGTTATTCACTCTAGATCCGAATGCACTGCAAAAATCTCACACTTACTGTGGCATTTGGGAGCTTGAACATCTTTTTCTGGCCCTTCCTCGGGCGAGGACGCCATTTTGCGCGGGATTCAGGAAGACACGGACTCAGAATCAGCACTTGCCACGCCGAAGACTCGGCGCTCAGGATACTGATTCGCCGGGGTGAAATCATCTTCTTTCAAATGGTAAATTTTCTTTCATTGCAGTTTTGGCCCTACAAACACACATGCGTCAAGAATTGCTAGCCCATTCGCAGAATGCAAGCGCCCGTTCATCCGTTATCAATGTAGTGGGATTATTGCCGGTTGAGGAACAGAGCGAACGAAGCCTGAGTGCCCGCCCATCTATCGCATCAAGCTGTCAGTCACTGCCCAGCATCAGCAGCAAGGAAGGACTGGTCCTGGCAAATAACAATGAGGTCATGATGTCCGCAGTTTTGGAATTCGAGCCGTCCAATGAGTCCAGCGTTCGTGGATTGTCGTGTGCAGTCGGAACGGACCGGTTTACGCCAGAGTCTGATTATGCCTCCAGTGAGGCAGCAGCAAGCCCAACTATAGACTTACGAACCAGTGAAAGTTCCCTTCCACAGACTGGAGAAACTGATTTTGAAAATAACAATGCAAACACGGGCAAAGACATCGCCAAGCGGGGTGTTTGGAAACTAGGCCGTACAACGGCACCGGCAACTGACGGGAGCACGGTCCGGTACGAAAGAATCGAGAAGGACGAGTATGACGGGTCGACGCCGGTGGTCATCGGATCCGAAGAGGCACAGGGTTCGGAAATCGAGGCAGAGTACCCGACGCCAGTCCCTGTCAAATCATCATCATCATCGGAGAAGAAGGAGCCATACTCGTTATCAACGAAGTTGTAGACATTTTGCTCGTCAAAGAGCACCAAAATCGCAGTTGTAAGGTCAGAGACGCTGAAAGGGTAAATGTCGTCCTGGGTATATACAAAGATTACCCAGGATCTCAATCTTCACAAAAACAATACCCTGGGTGTAGTTTCGGTAGCCGAACATCACCCAGCATCGTCGAATGACACCTGGATTCGTGGTTATCTCGCCCGTGCGCACGTGACCGCCTGAGGAATGTCATGAACAGCTACACTCAACAAGTACCGCGGCGCGAGACCGCGAGATTCCACGAGATTTTTGAATAGGACTCGTTCGTAGGCACTGATTGCGGGTGCTGGGTGATGTTCAGCTACCGAAACTACACCCAGGGTATTGTTTTCGTGAAGATTGAGATCCTGGGTAATCTTTGTATATACCCAGGACGACATTTACCCTTTCAGCGTCAGAGACATCTGGCATCGCGGGGTGCAGCTTCTCCTGTTGGTGATGGTCGGCATTGCTGACCACGGAAAAGGCTCTTTTGATACCTTTGGATCGAAGTCTTGACACTGACGCTTTTGATGGCATCACGGTCGTGAATCCATTTGAAGCCTCTGTTAACCGGCGTTTTCCTATTCCGTATACTTCTATGTAATAGGGGCCTTCATAGAAGTATACGGTATACGAAAACGCCGGTTAACAATGGCTTCAACGTGAAGCCATTGTTCACCGCCGTTTTCGTATACCGTAGGCCTACACTTCTATGTAATTGGGGCCTAACGTCACTGTATAAACGTCAGCAGATGAAAAGATGCGAAATTCCTGAGTGTGCTTTAGAATTTCGAGCAAAATCTGCAACCAAAAAAAGATACATTCATGTACACATGTACATGTATATGCAAACGATAGTGACGTCACACCTACCCAACCTCCTTGGTTGGCTATCCAGTCAGCAATGTTCTTTCCGACGAAATTACCAAACGTATCGACGATTTTATTGACAAATTCTGGATGTCCTTGTTGAACACAGTCCACAGAAAAAGCACCAGCGACGGCAAAGAGACTGACTATCTTTCCCCAAGTTGCTTCCCCTCTGAATGTGTATTCCGCAATTTGCATGAAGGTCCTTCTCACTATGTCCTCCGTGCTCATTGTAATGTTCAACTGGCGGGATACGCCTTTGTATAAGTCTGGGTAGGCCTTTTCGAGTTCTAAACCAACCATTTGGATTTGTTCCGAAACCTGAAAGTGGTAGTGGTAGTGGTAGTGGTAGTGGTGGGTCATCTGTTGACTTCACGATCATGAACATCGCATATCTGTCGTCACACAGGCAGTGCGTTTTCAACGGTGAATGCTTCTTCGATCTTATCGACATGCACTACTTGGGCCGTATGCATCAGCGAATATTATCTTGAACTCAGGTTGAGCTACAGCTTTTCAATTGTTCAGGTTTGCCAGGTTTGAAAGGTTGTGGCTCAACCTGAGTTCAAGATAATCGTCGTTGGTGGACTCACTTGAGTTGGTTCAGGAGGGACAAGGATTTTCTTGTTGTTGGTGAGACCCTGCCGCTTTAGTCGATTGTACACGTAGTCTCGGCAAAGATCTTTGCTTTGCTCCATGATCTCCTCATGCGTTGGGATGTCGATGCCGGACAGATTCAGACCTGGAATGATAGGTAACAACAAGAAAATAAATTAAAGTCCCTGTTGGAAAATTTGGCAACAAGAATGAAAGGTTCATTCGAATTCTTTCGAAGGCCCTGAAGACAAAAGCTAAAAACTGAAATTGTGATTAGTAAAACTGTTACAAAGCCTCAAGTTTATTTTCGTAAAAGAATAGTAAAGATCTGGCACCTCTTCATCTATACATTGAATTGAAGATCCGAACGATAAAAATGATATGAAATATCCATGACGATATTGAAAGATGCAGTGACAATCAAGCTCTGGTGCCTTGTGGTAACGTCTGCCGAGGTTTCCAAGGATTGGATCCCAGGTGATACGAACCTCTTCGTTTCATTTCACCCTTCGCCTGTTTTGGCCTCACAACCTTTGTATAAGTCTGGGTAGGCCTTTTCGAGTTCTAAACCAACCATTTGGATTTGTTCCGAAACCTGAAAGTGGTAGTGGTAGTGGTAGTGGTAGTGGTAGTCCTTGGAATCTGTTGACTTCACGATCATGAACATCGCATATCTGTCGTCACACAGGCAGTGCGTTATCAACGGTGAATGTTTCTTCGATCTTATCGACATGCACTACTTGGGCCGTATGCATCAGCGAAGATTATCTTGAACTCAGGTTGAGCTACAGCTTTTCAATTGTTCAGGTTTGCCAGGTTTGAAAGGTTGTGGCTCAACCTGAGTTCAAGATAATCGTCGTTGGTGGACTCACCTGAGTTGGTTCAGGAGGGGCAAGGATTTTCTTGTTGTTGGTGAGACCCTGCCGCTTTAGTCGATTGTATACGTAGTCTCGGCAAAGATCTTTGCTTTGCTCCATGATCTCCTCATGCGTTGGGATGTCGATACCGGACAGGTTCAGACCTGCAACGAAAGGAAACAACAAGAAAATAAAAGTCCCTGTTGGAAAATTTGGTAGTAAGAAGGAAAGGTTCATTCCAATTCTTTCGATGGCCCTGAAGACAAAAGCTAAAATCTGAAATTGTGATTAGTAAAACTGTTACAAAGCCTCAAGTATGAGTGACGACGTTTATTTTCGTAAAAGAATAGCAAAGATCTGGCACCTCTTCATCTATACATTGAATTGAAGATCCGAAAAAAAATGATATGAAATATCCATGACGATATTGAAAGATGCAGTGACAATCAAGCTCTGGTGCCTCGTGGTAACGTCTGCCGAGGTTTCCAAGGATTGAGGCCCAGGTGATACGAACCTCTTCGTTTCATTTCACCCTTCGCCTGTTTTGGCCTCACACTTCGTAAAGCACACTCGTATTTTCCAAGTGCATGTATATGAAAATCTCTGTTACAGACTACATTTAAAACACGAATTACTTGTAAACGGTAAAGCTGGTCCGCAACTAGTAAGCATGTCCCAGATGGAAACTACTGAGCAACTGGTCAGCAACTGAAGTATGTCCCCAGGTCGTAACTAATAAGCAACTGGTGGTAAGCATGTCCCAGCTCGAAACTACATGTAGTAACTTGTTAGCAACTGGTAAGTATCCCAGGTCAAAACTATAGTAAGAAACTGGTTAGCAACTGGTGGTAAGCATGTCCCAGCTCGAAACTAGTACATGCAGTAACTAGTTATAGCAACTGGTAAGTATATCCCAGGCATGCCAGGTCGAAACTAGTAAGCAACTGGCCAGCAACTAGTAAGCATGTCCCATATGCGAAAATTATAATTGTGGAAATGTTATGTACGATATTCCTGCAAACCCAAAACAAATACCGAGTTCAAACACGATCACCATTCTCTCCTCAGAACTAGGCTAGGTTTCACAAATGTTTGTGACAGGATATGATAATTAATAAGTCATGTTTGTGACAGGATATGATAATTAATAAGTCATGTAATCTCAAACTCGCACCATACAGTTTACACAGAACCGACCCGCTTGCATAAAAAGTTTATAGACGAATAGAAGTCAATGCATTATCCAAAACATGTTTACACGCCTAATTTAAGTGAGGGGTGAACAACACGTCCCATGAGGTTCCTGTTACAAAATGTGCTTCGGGGGGGGGGGGGGCTCAGAATGCTCACCTGATCGGGGGTAGCCTTTACTCCTTCGTAAGAACATCATTTTGCACCAACTTTTGTAGGCCATGAGTCTTTTCTAGAGTTTCAGATTGTAAAGTTCCACTTGAAAAAGACCCCGGTTGGGGTCGAAAATTCGTGAATTCTGGAGATCGATTTCTTGCTTATTATCATTTTGTGTGTCAATTTTGTGCTATTCTGCTGTATCCATGATACCATGAGTATCACTATCACCCACTCTGCTAGGAATTCCTTCTACTGCATAAAGTTGACGGTAATCATGCCCCTTAAACACACCGGATACATTGAAAGTTGACCGACGCCCACATCCAGCGGTACCTCGTCATCTGATGCATTGGTTGTGCAGCAGATATTACTTTACAACAAGGGTTTACCCCGCTGAGAATATCAATAAGATTATATCATCGGTGACCCTTGTCAACGACCATGGCAACAACATTGTCATTTGAAACAATAGAGCGTCCATCAACATTCACACATTAACACTTTTTGTCGAATACAGTGAGTTGAAGTAGGCTACATCGCATACCCTGTTCCTTGGAGTGAGAGTACATGTACACGTACCTAATTAAAGATGGCGGCCTAGGTAATGGGGAGTTTTCGCAAAGCCCCCAAAACGCCAACGCGAACACCAACCTATTGTTCGATGCCACGATTGGCAGCACCGAACAAAAGGATAGACGTTCGCATTGGCGTTTATGGGGCTTCGCGAAAACTCTGTAAGGCCAAAAAAATATTGTCTGTTTCTTGTCCAGCAACTCAGCGAAAATTGATGCGGGCATGCGAATTTTCAAATAATTTTTTTCCGTTTTCTTAATGGATGGGGGGAAATACCACCAGCAAACTATCTCTCTACATGTTTAAAGCACAGATTTCATAAATCACATGCCGGAATTCAGATATGAGACCAGGGGTTTGTAAGCGTCAACCCAGAGCCCAGGAGCGCACAAACCCCTGGGTACGAGGTTGGTAATGGGGAGTTTTCGCAAAGCCCCCAAAACGCCAACGCGAACACCAACCTATTGTTCGATGCCACGATTGGCAGCACCGAACAAAAGGATAGACGTTCGCGTTGGCGTTTATGGGGCTTCGCGAAAACTCTGTAATGTGGGCCTACCTACGGACGCGAATTTGTTCGAGGGACATTGGTTGACGGTCGACTAGAAAGTGCCTTATTCTGAGGGATACTCACCCGTTGAAATATTCCTTGATACCTTATTCGAATATCTTTGAAACTGGCCAACATATTTCTTGGCTTCCTCTAGGTACCGTTCAGATTCCGTCTGAATCAGGTCTCGGACCTTTTCCACGCTTTCCTTTGGGTCCAACCTCAGATTGAAGTTCGAGTCCTTCAAGTTGAAGGTGTCCGCACCTTCCTCCTCGAATATTGAGTCTGAGGAGTCCGATCGGTTGTCCGCGTCGAGTTCCATAGTGCGATGTTCACAACGTGTGATCAAGTCACGGCGCCAATTCAGTCTACCTCAACATCAAGAAACGTGCAGGGGACTTTTCTCTGCAAGCTGTCAAAACTCCACAAGGTCACGGAGAATTGTTGATAGTTTCCTAGTGAGTACGAAATTCCTTTTTGAATGAACGGAAACGGATGTCTTGCCTCTACCAACAAGAAAAACATGAAGTGACGTCACAACGGATCATGCTGATGGGCCACTAGACTGTGACCCGTCCTTTCCCGTCACATGACCTACCGGGAACTCCTTATGAGCGTACGAGCGTGTAAAGCCAGTGACCAGACTGGCGCGTACGCGACGCATCGTGCAGGCGTTTCGCCAATCAGATTCTTCAGTAGATATAGATGTTTCGGTCCGTGTTATAATAATACCACCTCGCTGATTAGTTGAACGCTTTCCCGACGCATTGCTTACGCGCCAGTCTGTTACCGCTTTAAGAGTTGGTTGCGCGAGACTAAGAGCAACCACTGACAAAAACATATTCACATGATGAGCACCCAAACGCCGTATTATTTGGTGAGCATGAGAGGCAATCAAGAACTGAAGAAGAGGAGGTACTTCTCAGTGGTGGAGAATGGACACGACGATCGCCGAGCCAAATGAATGCTTCCGTGCATGCAGAAGAGAGAGAAGACGCAGAAGAAACGACGGGGATACAAAAGGTTCTAAAAGGGTTCTTGCTGTCACTGTGGGAGAACCCTAGTTTTCTATATAGAACCCTAGGTCCATAAAGAACCCTTAAAGGTTCCATTGGAACCATCGGATACTAAAAGATGGCAAAAGTATTTCGCAAACAAAGAGAGGCCTGGCATGCCTGGAATTGATATTTCACGACCGGAGGAAAGGATTTCCACAAATGACATTGGCACTGTCGAGAGACAGACATGACAGAAGCACGTGGAGTCCGATTGCAGAATAGGAAATCGATGTATGCTCAGCTTGCTTACATGTATATGAAAACATTCGCACACGTTTTGAGGCCTACATGTACGATTGCCTTTGGTCGCTCAGTCATCCAGTGTAATCCTTAAACGATTCGGTAATAGGCCCACTACATTTGGCCTGAGGGAAGGGATGAATATGAAATCGACGAATGGAACTGGCTACCAACAGTGGCTGCGAATTTCCATGAGATAGGCCCAGTTGTGGAACAGCGAACACTACAGGTGTATCCGCCAAGAAATGTATACATGTACAAGAGGATCCTGCCAGGCCCGCTAGAATTGCAGAGATGTTGTGGTTGAAATTAACACCATGGCAAAGCTTACATGGCTTAGTGTACGTCATGTGCAGGCACTGCTTTTCCGGAACAACAAGGCCTAGAAACAAAGCTCCTGAACAGCTGTGTGTAGTAGACGTAGGACTGTACACCTGTTGATGAGCAAACTGTTGCCAATGATGTCATGGTAACATGGTGATTGCAGTATGCCTCGCTCAGAGATCTTCCAATGTAACGATGACAACGTTGTGGTTGACATTCGAGGAAGCCTTTACCAACTTGACTAGGCCTACACCAAAATTGCAGTTTTACACTCACAGCAGAGACCTGGCTTTGCCACCGAGATTCAACATTACCATAATCCATTTACCGTGTCGGGACTTTGATTCAAAGATATCAACAAAAACCTGCTGTGGGCAGCAATGTCGACCATCACCGACAGGAGAAGATGGACCCCAGCAATGCCAGACCTCTTTGACCTTACAACTGCGACTTTGGTGTAGTAGGCCTATTGGATGGCAGTGCAACCTCCATAGGCAGTGAATCGGCGGAAGTCTGAAATTGAAGGGCTCAGCAACTCGCCGAATTACTTCGGCTTTCCTTCAACAGGCAATTTCGACAACAGAAACGAACAGAAATTAAATCTGATATCCAGGGTTTGTTGGCATATAGGCTACGTAGCTTCCATATTGCGCTAACAGCAAGTTACCTGTCAAATTCGGCAAACAGTGAACGGCATTAGCGTAAAAGCTCCTCACAACCTGCGCTTTAAATATTTGTACTGGCAATTTATGAAATTAGAATCCACTCCCGGACTCAGGTATGCGAAGGCTTCTTGTCTATCGCCATTCATCACTGCCGACCTTCTCTAAAAGTTTCCGCAAGGTAAGGGTTCGAGAGAGTTTGCATTTTTTGGTGAAAATAGGTTAAAGGAGCCCGGTATTGCCACTTTTTCTCATCCTGAGAATATCAGGCGTTCTTACTGCTCGCTCCCTTCGTCACCGCAGCGGATGAGCGGATGAAGAGGAGCGAGGTAAAAACCCCTGCTGTGGGAGGATGCTTTTTCTCGACAGCCAGCGCCACCATTGCCGTGCGCGCCACTCTCTAACCCCAGGGACTAACTACGTTGTCGGCGAATGGACCCGATATATACCACGTCCATTTTGTAATGTTTTTTTGGTAGTTCGTATTGCTGCCGCTAGGTGGCTTCCTCTACGTCGGCAGTCAAAATACCGAAAAGAGATCGCATACCGTTCTCCTTTAAATGGAGCCCTTTGCACCAATGTAACGTCTCGTTATTCAAAATGCTGTGTACTTTTAATCGTATGTACCCGACAAGCAAACGACACAACCAAAAACCCATGTGAATTCGAAGCAAAAGAAAAAAAGCCGTGTCATTTCCTCTACGCAGGTTATCTGTTAAATAGTTTTAGATTTCATATCTATTTTATATCAAAATACCTTTTCGTCACTAGGTTATTATGCAGGTAGCTGTAGGTTACCATGGTTACAGTCTGCGTTGTTGAGGCCTATGCTAAGGGCCTACCTCTCTTTATCGAAGTCCTGGACGAAGATAGAATATAGTGAGGTCCGCAAATCTGACCAAAAACGAAGTGAAATACGAAATTGGACTTCATTTCCATGACGTATATTTCAGGTCATCAGGAGATGGTTGGTACCACAAATATCGCCTGCTGCAAGAGCGTCTTTCAGCGTATGACGTCAGAACGATAGAGGTATGACAGTAGGCTTACCTGCCGAAAAGGAAGGTCACGGGAATGACAAAACCTGGCCGAAGTAGCGTTTGTCGGCAAAGTTCAATCATGCAACTGAGCAGCCATCAAAAGTGTCTTTCCCGCGCGCAGGCTAAACACTGGGCAGCTAGCAAAGGACCCAGAGAATACGGTAGCCCCGGGAAGGTAGCGTACTCACAAAGAATTAGCGAAACAACCGAAAATACAGATGTCATACGAATTGCCTCAGCGTCTATCCGCATGTATTATTAAACAGATGAACTAAATTGACCGAAGAACTACACGACGATAACGATATTTACGCACATATAAAGTGTTGAAGCCGAACAAAGTGACTCCAAATTACACAATGGATCTCGGGAATTTGGGTTATGAGCATTATGATTGCTCTTTGGTCAGGTATTTGGGTCACATAACCATGATAACGGTACAGCGAGCAATTCAAGCGCCCTCTGACGAATGCTTGACAAACGATTAAGCAATCTCTTTGACAACAGGTGAATTAAAGGAGCACATTATGCGATCTCTTACCGGTATTTTGACTGCCGACGTAGAGGGAGCCACCTAGCGGCAGCAAGACGAAATATAAAACATTACAAAATGTACGTACATGTAGTTCATTGGGTTCCTTTCGCCGACAACGCAGTCAGTTCCTTTAAATTTCGCAGAGACGATCCCACTGAGTAGTTCTGAATGTGTGCCACAAGCTATGCATTGGAATGGACCAATGCCTTTGGAATGTCGACACAACCAACATAGCCTACGGAGTGTGACGTCATTTACGCCCGGCATTTACGTCGGCGTTAACGTTTATCCTAAGCGATGGATCTACAACTAGCTAAAGACGAAACATAAGATCCAGACGATAAGGCTTACCGAATACTCCCAGCTGTAATTTACTTGCTGACCTCATGACGGTTCTGATGGTTCTATCACATTTCTCCTGCAGCCTGTCCGCGATATGTTTTCTCTTTTTGAACCTTTGTTTCTCGTGGTCTCGCAGGACCTCCATGAACGCGGGGGTCGTCCGCGAGAGCCGGGGCGAGCTCTTAGCCGAGCCGAGGACATCCATGCATGCCATGTCTGCAAGCAAAAAAGAGATTTTCTAGTGACTTGACAGATCGTAGTCGTAACCTATATCTACCCGCTCTCCACAACTGCTTCACTTCACAGAAGTCGCCGTGTTTGGTCAACAGATGGCGCTGAGAGAGTCGACCAATGAGAGCGCCGAGCAACCCGTAACCAAGCTAGCCTGAGACAGTTTTTCATTGGCCGAGTGGATTTTGTGATCTAGTATGGTAGCACAAGAACATCCATTGCCAACGGGTGAAAGAGTTGTGAAAGCAGCGTGCTGATAGGCCATAAAACTCGCGCCAGGCCCTGACGCCACCTGTTGACCAAACACGGCGACCTCTACGAATTGAAACAGTTTTGGAGATGGGGTAATCCGAAAGGGGCGCGGTACACAACTGCGTAGGGCGTTGGTTGAATACTATAGTATGATGGACGGTCCGAAGTTTGAGACGAGCAGAATGGTTTACGCCACCCTCCAGCAGCAGGGGTTTTTACCTTGCTCCTCTTCACAGTCCTCATCGGTCACGCCCTGTGAACCAACGTTATTCACACTCATCTCTCTGGAGGCGAACATTCGAAAACGAGGCTGAGGGTGACAGAGACCCGGACGTCCGCGTGGTTTGCCACCGTAAAGTCTGCCGACTGGCCGAAAATTTGCAGTTTGCCTTTGAGGCGATGTACGTTTTGTACGGACAACGATCAAACCAGGAACACGACTCGGGTGTACAGAGTATGAACAACACCTACATGTATTTCAATGCTTTTATCAGCAATTTTTGTAGTTTTCTCTATATACATGTATAGGCCTACGGTTCGTTGAACTTAAAAAAGAAAGCAGAACAAAGTCACTGTTGTATCATGATATACATGTGATTGTATAAAATACGTACCTTAGTCTGTGGACGTCAAAATATCCTCTTTTCAGTTTGTTATTCTGAAATGGGTCACAGAATGGAACACTTTATCTCTAAGTAAGCAGAATCATCACGATTAACATTTAAAAAACAAGTGATGGCGTTTGGATGGCGCATATCGTTGTGTAAAAAATGTAGGCCTACACGTAGTTTTATCTGGATTCAAATTTAATGTACAATCCCCCCATGTACATTTGTTTGATTAGCAAATATGTATGGATAAGGCCATGTACATGTACAGTACCTGATCATGAAACGATGTATTGTGGGTTACGTCAGGCCTCTGGGTTGCATGATAGAGAGGGCGCGCGCAAAGCCTTGTGGGAGAGCGGGCACACGCAAAGCCTTGTGGGAGAAGATTGTTCAAGAAGTCGTTAATCGAAAAAAATGAGGCACTCATCGACACCACTGATGCATATGCAGTCGTTGAGTACAATCTAAGGGAAGACGCAATGTAATGAATCCGTGGGATATAGGTTATTAAACTGGCAAAAAAATAATCCCCTTCGAATGTCAGGTCCTGGGTAAAAATTGAGAAAATGGCCATGTACATTGCCGTGCACGGACTACATTTTTTCGCTTAGAACTGACATTCGAAAGTGGTCTCATTCTAAAGGCGCTGCTCCACGTGACACTAGTTTTCTGTAGAAAGCTTGCTGTCAGATAGTAACTGTCCAAAGACTATCCCGTGGAAGTGACTGTATGACAGCAATTATTTCTGTCTGACAGCAATAATTGACTATCTGACAGCAAACTTTCGATAGAAAACTGTCACGTGGAGTGGCAACTTAAAGGGAGACTCCACTCATTGTAAACTTTTGAATTTTTATCAATCCATGGAGACTATTGCCATGAGTTGTGATGTCACTAGTGTCAATAGACGACCTTTGTTGTGAATGAGCTAATACTGTGACTGCCTAGGCCTATTGGTTGTACCTTAATACATGTAAATATGCATTGAGCACTGATGACATCATGAGTGCTGTGCAATGGTCCCCTTGGGATCCAATTAAAATACTTAAAATGATGAGTTTCCTGATTTTTAAAAAATACGACATGTTGCAGGTATCAGTGGATTTGAATGTATTAACGATATTTCAAACGATATTTCAAACGATATTTCAAACGATATTTCAAAACAATATTTCAAACGATATTTCAAACGATATTTCAAAGATTCAAAATTTTACACAATGAGTGGAGTATCCCTTTAATGTACGGCATGCTCTACTCACCTTTCCCTCAAAAATTGCTTGAATTTGAATGTTAAAGTGGGAGATAATGGAGTTTCAGTATCTCACGCAGGAGGCCCGCGAGGGTTTCAGTGCTTCGACCCTTTTTCCAGAATTCTAATTCCTTCCATTCGCACCTATTCTGGTTCCACATGTGTTGAACCTTGCAAAGGCAACTCCAATGGTAATTATCACATATCTAAATATCAATCGATTGCTCCGATAACTTTAAATCATTCTGCGCAATACAATGCATTGACACCGTGAATAGAACTGCATTCAGGTGTGATCGAAATCTTTAATCGATTGCGCAGGACTAGTTTGCAGATGTCGGAGCAATCGTATTACTACCATTCCGGAAAATCGGGTAACACCTGTTTGTTTCATGAGTACTCAGCCATTAAGATGTTAAGTGGTTCATTTTGAACTGAAATGAGCCACTTTTACAGCGTCATATCAGTGCCGTGCGACTTCCTACTTCTGTACAATGGGCAGATACCTCCGTCCAGGGTAAACTAATGGCCTATACACACGATCCAATTTTTCATCCAATTTTTGGGAAATTCAGATTCCGGGCCTATTGGGGCTTCAATGTATAAACCCGCATGTAGGCCTTTATTGAGCATATTCAGAAAACGGGATGAAAAATGTACAGGCCATAAGCATTGACGGAACAATATACTGGGCGCGCCCCCAGGCCAAACCATGCAACCACAGGACCCTGAGAGAGGATCTTTCTTACATAAAACGTAGAGTGGTGTTTCGCAAATTGACGGAATACGAAATTCAACTTCATTTGGCAGGACCGAATGTATTTCTGGAGATGGTTGCTACCACAAAATGTCCCTGGCCCTGCTGCCAGTGCGTCTTTTAGCATATCATTTAAGACCGAAAGAGTTATGGCGCATCTTGAATTTTTAAATTTCCACTTCGTATATACGAAGTGGAAACGAAAGATAAATTTCAAATTCAATCGGTCTAGCGTCATACGCTGAAAGACGCTCTTATATAGCAGGCGATATTTGTGGTACCAACCACCTTCTGAAATACATTACCTCATGAAAATGAAGGCCAATTTCGTATTCCGTGCTTCGTGTTTCGTCAGATTTACGAAACCTCACCACTTCTACATTGGTAATAAGCAAGAAGTCAATCTCCAGAATTCACGAATTTTCGACCCCAACCGGGGTCTTCTTCAAGTGGAACTTTACAATCTGAAAAAAAAGACCCCGATTGGGGTCGAAAATTCGTGAATTCTGGAGATTGACTTCTTGCTTATTATCATTTTGTGTGTCAATTTTGTGCTATTCTGTATCTTGGACTCCTACATTGGTAATGCACAAAAATGACATACCTTATGGTCGGCTTTACTGATTTTGATGCAATAAAAGACGATTTTTCGAATAAGAAGATCCCTTGCGTCTGTCACTGCCTTAGTTGGTGACGATACCAAGGGCTTGCAACATAATGAACGTAAAATAAAACAGAACAGCATGATTTAGACTAATTGGTGATCACCGGAACAGTGTGGCCAAGAGAGGGCAGCCAGCAGACAGGTAAAAGCAACGAAGCAACCAACCAAAAATACCCCTTTCCCCCTACAACAGCAGCGTGATGTCTCATGTCTCGATCTGTTGTGGCTATCTAGTTGATCAAAGTAATCACAATTGATTACGAACCTATAATCATTTTGCCAAATCAATAGTCTGTCTGTCAGCCACCTTTACTATATGAAATATCGTCTATATGGTAATAGATATCAAAGAGAAGGTATAACTATCAGGTCGTACGCTTCAGGCACAGGCGTCTCCTCTGTTTTTAAAATACGTGATTTTTCTCTCCTTCCGGAAATACCCGAACACTTGCGAAAATTAACGATGACAACGTTGATTTTTAGACGTGTTTATTTCAATAATAAAGCTCTCTGTACACTCTGTGTGTACGTGTCTGAGGCTGATTCCATGTAATGATAACCGTGCCGTGGCGATGTCTCTTTTTAAAAGTGTTGTTGCCAACGATCTAATCTTCAGCAGTTTACAAAGGATGTGATAGAGTCATTTTTTCTTTGAAAATGAAAAAATGTGATATACGGAAATGTTCCCTGACTGAATTCATTGAGGGAATGCGAGTTCCGAAGGTCACATCGCTCGCAGTGCCGTTCATCACGTTACAAGTTCACAATATAGACCTTCCCAACAAAGATGGCGGTGGGACAGTTCTCATCATATGACGTCAGAAGAGCTTACCATTCAACGGCCGCTGGAACGCTATTAAGCTGGTCAAGCGGGCCATGCCGGCACAAGCGTTTAGTAAAATAATTAGTGTTTGGTCGTGTTATATCATGCTTGGGCAATGAATGGCCACGACGTCACCTGGGATAACTAGCTAGGCCACCATCTTTATTGGAAAGGTCTACACGTATACGAGTTGTCCATCATGAACATGGAATCGAACCTCACTATATATTCTCAGAAGTACATTGTATAAGGAAGTAGAAAAAGCTACAGTGAAAGTTAATATTATGGAACATCGGTAACACACAAAATGTTCATAGCAAATATACGTGCATGTAACAAAATACATACATTCAAAATTTTCCATAACAAATGTTTGTGGCACACGATTTTAAGAAAGTTCGTACGTAATACATGTATTTTAAAAAGGTACATTTATGACACGTGAAGTACATGTAACAACGTTTATGAAAATTTCCATATTCATAAATAATTTATTATGGCACATGAATTCAGTCTATAGCACAAGCACATACTTCAGTTGCCCAGCTAGGCCTACATACATCATCGGCACACTGAATGTTAACAAAATATACTTACAGATATTTGAATGAAAATGCGTTCGACAAGTCGGTGACAATAATTATTACATGTAAAAGATATACCCAGAGAAGATGCGGAATGAAATGGTAAGCCTTCTTCGCTATATACTGACCGACTCCTCTAAACCAACTCCCGCTCTTCTTTTCCACGCGAACCAAAAGAACACCCGTCTGTTTTCCTGCCGCCATCTTGGTTTCGCAGTCTCGCACATGCGCATCGCCTGGTTGGCAAAGGAAATCGGAGTTCATTTCTTTTTTGTTTATATTTTGCGAACCAGCCAACACACGCGCGACCACTGCTACGAAACGCTTGGTTAAAATAATAAATAATAAATACATATACTGTATATCTCATGATCTGCTCTACATACTGTATAACATGACTTATCCGGCCTCCACGGCCAACCTGCGAACCACGCGAATCATTGACTATACACGATCCACGCCAAGTTATGAAAGGCCTAGAGGGTTACACATCACTTGTGAGTTTCTTTTCAACGGCAGACCGCAGTTTTATTCCACAGTCCGCCTAGGTTTGACAAAAGTGAAACTGACCCTCACCGCGGGGTATCCATTACGATGCTCACCAGGGTCCATATTCATAAACATACTTAAGTCAAAGTGTGATACTTATCTTTTGTGTTGAACAAAGGATAAGTGTCACACTTAGACTTAAGTAGTTTTATGAATATGGGCCCAGGCGTAAGACGATTTCCGATGAACATGTAACCCTGACTAGGCCTTTCTTAACTTGGCCTGGATCGTGTATAATCAATAATTTGCGTGGTTTGCAGTTTGGCCGTGGTGGCCGGATAAGTCATATTATACAGTAAATTGATCGTATAACTATAAGCCATGTACATTTTGCCTAAATAAAATACCCTGAATTCTTCTTTGACGTAATTCAGAAAGAGAGTGGAATAGATGTCAAATCCCTTAATATTGTTATTGATAACTTATATTTCCTAAGCAATACGATCTAATAAAGTAATAATACTAGTAGTATCTTTTAACTATTCTACCATTCACTAAAATTGAAAAAATACATTGCAGATTCCTTCGAGTACCGGTGTGCAGTGAACATTCCAGATGGCGTTCCAGAAAGGGGCTGTTCGTTTTCGTCACTTGAGGAATCTGAGTTGTGATCCTTGGGAAAACGGAAGAAGCTGTCCACTTGCAAATTGCGGGAATTATTTGTTGTGCTGTACAGAATAATCGCTGCAATTTGCAGCTTCATAGCTTTCTCCATTTTCTCAAGGATCACAACTCAGATTCCTCAATTGACGAAAACGAACATCCCCTTTGAATAATAAATTCCTTTCTGGCAGACAAATGTCAAATGACAACGTCACCCGCTCGTTGGCAAAATATGGGTTCCTTCTCATTTCTTGGGCTGGAGTCATTCCCTTGGCATATATTCCTTAAAGAATTAACCCTAGCCTTATATCAAGAATATATAAGTACCAAGAATGTACAACTCAGTAATCAATCAAAAGGGTGGGCATTAGGTTACTTTTTCTGATAATAGAGGGCGTACGGTAATTATAGGCCTTCTAATTAAATAACCAATGTTTAGATTTAAGGGTTGTTGACTGAATTGTATTATTTAGAATGATGTCACTATTCTTATGTAAAGTTATAGACATATTACTGGCATACAATTTTTTATTGATTTTGGTGAAACCATGGATTTGTTGTTTAGGTCAGAGTGCCCGACCCAGAGATCAAGTTCGAGATCAATTTGTCGAAAATATGGTCCATTCAAAACTACTCTGTAGCTCGGTTATTTCTGACCGCATATAACTGCGGGAGGTGTCATTTTGTTCGTAATGATCTTCTCTACACAATAAGCCTTCACAAATTAAGATCCCTTCAGTTACAGGGTCACCAGAGGCAAATTAGTAAACTCAGTTTTGGCACATATTTGGAGTTGTACATTCTTGGTACTTATATATTCTTGCTTATATTCATTCTTAAAATCCTTCCACAAATGTCAAATGACAACGTCACCCGCTTGTTGGCAAACATTGGATCCTTGTTCTCATTTCTTGGGACTGGAATCATTCCCCGGGCATATATTCCTTAAAGAATTAACTCTAGCCTTACATTCATTCTTAAAATCCTTCCACGGCGTTCTCTTCCTCTGTTTCTTCAAGATCAATCTGACGTAGCATTCGCCAATCAGGCCGACAATTATGGCAAGACCTGCACCCATTAACAATACGTAGAATACACCAACCATCTCAGCCCACTTCAAACGCCTTGTTTTTGAGTTTTCAGCGACTTCATCATCAGAGGTGCACCTTTCCTTATCATAGTAACTAAAGAAAGGGTCAAGAAGGGGGCATGGTAAAACAGAATGCAAAAATTAATCGCCTAACTTAATTTTTAAAAAAGATGGAGGTAAACTCGCAAGAATATCAATTTTTTCATATGCTACCAAGTTAGCTGTGGGTTTTACATTATTAATTTATTCAAAAACGTGTATCGATTAAGAATATGATGCTTGAACAATCCTGGATATAATCGGTGAATAAATATCTAATACATGTACCAATCTATTTTGGCTAATACCAAAATAAATGTTTTTGCTAATACTTAGAGTAGGCCCATCGCTTGTGATATCAAAAATAGATAAGATCTATTTTTGGTGATATCTCCACATAACAGGTGGCAGCACTGTCCAAGTAATGGCTGCCGTGGACGCCATCTTGAATGTGGCTACTCGAACCGGTACTCACCTTTCCACTGTATCGAAGTCCTTGTAGCCTTCTCTGACGGATAATATAGCTTCGTTCAGGTCTTCTCGGTAGGTGGCGCCAAAAGGTAACATGATGGTGTAGTAGATGGGCTCAGATGGCTGCAGGACGACCTCTAAATCACAGTACTTGCTGGAGAAGTAGTTAGCCGTGTACTCTTCCGTTATAAGGATCGGTCGGGCAGGGGCCTTCGTGTCTTTGATAAAGTTGACTGCCTCCTCAATGTCACCATAGAGCGGAATATTCTTGGTTTTCCTCCGGTTGACGATCGCACCGTAAGGATCGTTTTCATTGTCTGTGAAGATCCGATCAATTTCGCTGTCCTAGGAAAAGCAGACGAAGAAATGATCATGTGACTAGTCACATGACTACATCATGGCGTCGAGTGACATGAGGGACGGAACATGCTCGTCAAACTTTTTACAACGGCTATTAAAATGCATCCTTTCACAACGATTTTCTTGAGATATAAAGCTGCGTATCCAATAATTTCCAGCCTTTTCCTAATATCTGAACAACATTCCTGAGCAACACGACCTTTTTGACCCTGTTTACTCTAGCCAATGGCTGGTATTCATAAAAGTTAGCAAATGGTTTTACTTAAGATTCTGCACAGCGAGGTACAATGTAAATGTAGGCCTACTAAAAAACTTGAAGGAAAAGCATTGTAGCTTTTATGAATTTCAGCCATTATAGCAACATCTGAACAACTTGTTGGAAAACAACCCCGAAAACATTGTCCAAAAAAACTGTTGTTACTCTAAATGTTGGAAAAAAATGTTCCTTGTGTACACAGACCTTTACGCTCACACCTCGGAATACCAACGATGTAAGGAAAATTTACCTGAACGTATGAGTAGTAAGCAGCTGTCTGGACCGCAAGAGCCTGCAGCGTCTGAGGAAGGTCTTCCGCTTTTCGCATGGTCAGAAAAGCCGTCATGTTCGCAGTGTAGCTGTTCGATACCACGATGGCGAAGAACATGAGGCAGCATATCATGAGACGACTCGGCACTGAAAACAAAGACATGAAAAGATTTCGGTAATTTCTAAAATTCCTTTCTGTTACCTATCCCAAATTCCTCTCCGTTACCTGTCTCAAATTCCTCTCTATTACCTGTCTGAAATTCCTCTCTGGTACCTGTCTAAAATTTATCTCTGTTAATACCTGTCTAACATTCCTCTCTCTTACCTGTCTAAAATTCATCTCTATTACCTGTCGCAAATTTCTCTGTTTTCTGTCAAAATTCCTCTCTGCTACAGTCAAAAATTCCTCTCTCTTACCAGCTAAAATTCCTCTCCATCACCTTTCTAAAATTTCTCTTTGTCACCTGTCTAAAATTCCTCTCTGTTACCTATCTAAAATATTCCTCTCTGTCACCTGTCTAAAATTCATCTCTGTTACTCTCTAAAATTCACCTCTGTTTAGTCTCACAGTCTTCTCCATTACCTGTCTAAAATTCCTCTCTGTCACCTTTATAAAATTCCATTACCTGTAGCTGGGGTTGTGTCCGTTGATCCATTGCACAGTAACCCAGCAGTATAATAGAAGCTATCCCTTACTGGGAAACTTTCGTCTGTCCAATCTAAGATGTCCATCACGGTCAGCAAGATGCTAGTCACTGCAAAAAAAAACATGTAAGACATCAAGGGTAGCAAAAGAATTCAGGCATGTTATAAGCCATTCTGACATTATGCTCAATATTTTTTTACGTTTTTCTCAGATAAGAACATTGCCGATCATCAGATGAAGAGGGCAAAAAAATATTAATACAAAACCCGTTGCTTCGCGTCGCATATTAGTGAGGTTTCGTAAATCTGACGAAACACGCAGTACAAAATATGAAATTCAACTTCATTTCCAGGACCTGACGTATTTCTGGAGATGGTTGGTACCACAAATGTCCCTGCTGCCAGTGCGTCTTTTAGCATATCATGTAAGACCGAGAGAGTTATGGTACATCTTGAATTTTTAAATTTCCACTCCGTAGCTACGAAGTGGCAACGAAAGATAAATTTCAAAGTTTAGTAGGGGCCTATTCACCGTAACTCTTAATCTGTCTCACGTCATTTGCTAAAAGGCGTTCTTGCACCAGGCGATATTTGTGGTACCAACCATCTCCTGAAATACATTACGTCATGGACGAAATGAAGTCCAATTTCGTATTTCGTACTTTGTGTTTCGTCAGGTTTATTGGCGCTANATTCCTCTCTATTACCTCTCTAAAATTCCTCTCTGGTACCTGTCTAAAATTCATAATAGTACCTGTCTAAAAGTCCTCTCCGTTACCTGTCTAAAATTCATCTCTATTACCTGTCGAAAATTCCTTTCTGTTACCTGTCTAAAATTCCTCTCTGTTACCTATCTAAAATATTCCTCTCTGTCGTCACCTGTCTAAAATTCATCTCTGTTACTCTCTAAAATTCATCTCTGTTTAGTCTCACAGTCTTCTCCATTACCTGTCTAAAATTCCTCTCTGTCACTTGTCTAAAATTCCATTACCTGTAGCTGGGGTTGTGTCCGTTGATCCATTGCACAGTAACCCAGCAGTATAATAGAAGCTATCCCTAACTGGGAAACTTTCGTCTGTCCAATCTAAGATGTCCATCACGGTCAGCAAGATGCTAGTCACTGCAAAAAAACATGTAAGACATCAAGGGTAGCAAAAGAATTCAGGCATGTTATAAGCCATTCTGACATTATGCTCAATATTTTGTTACGTTTTTCTCAGATAAGAACATTGCCGATCATCAGATGAAGAGGGCAAAAAAATATTAATACTAACAAAACCCGTTGCTTCGCGTCGCATATTAGTGAGGTTTCGTAAATCTGACGAAACACGAAGTACCGTACAAAATATGAAATTCAACTTCATTTCCAGGACCTGACGTATTTCTGGAGATGGTTGGTACCACAAATGTCCCTGCTGCCAGTGCGTCTTTTAGCATATCATGTAAGACCGAGAGAGTTATGGTACATCTTGAATTTTTAAATTTCCACTCCGTAGCTACGAAGTGGCAACGAAAGATAAATTTCAAAGTTTAGTAGGGGCCTATTCACCGTAACTCTTAATCTGTCTCACGTCATTTGCTAAAAGGCGTTCTTGCACCAGGCGATATTTGTGGTACCAGCCATCTCCTGAAATACATTACGTCATGGACGAAATGAAGTCCAATTTCGTATTTCGTACTTTGTGTTTCGTCAGGTTTAT
This sequence comes from Notospermus geniculatus, assembly GCA_002633025.1. Classification (NCBI taxonomy): domain Eukaryota; kingdom Metazoa; phylum Nemertea; class Pilidiophora; order Heteronemertea; family Lineidae; genus Notospermus; species Notospermus geniculatus. The sequence continues at coordinate 174,423 of NMRB01001298.1, forward strand.
TGGCGCTAGTTTCTTACCGATTTTACGGAGTCAAAACTGCATCATAAGATCTATACTTACGTATGAAAACAACACCCAAACTGACCCAAACAGCCCACGTGAAAGGCTGCAGGAACTGCCACGGATAGGACTTGACTTCGAGCTTCTTTGTTAACAGTGTGATCCGGCCTAACCTCACAGTGTCGGTGTAGTCCGTCTGTTTGTAGCGAATACCACTCATGCCAAGCGATCCGATGCCGACATCGTACAACTGCAAGATATATTAGGGAGGTTTCGAAATCAAACGATAAACGTAAACTTTACGACAACGTTATTTTTCGTACTACACATTAACCAGATTTTATATCGCATTTTCGGTACAAAAATAACGTTGTCGTTAACGTTTACGTGTATCGTTTGATATCGAAACCTCCCTATTGAATGGCTCAGATTTGATTTCATGTATCCATGCAATAAATTACCATTTTCGACTCTTACTGTACGGAAAATAGCACTGGCATTTTCACACACATATTTCTCGATATCTCCCAAACTACTCATCCGAGTTTTATAAAACAAACAGCAAAATATATCTATTTATGTATTCTAGTCACTTCAGTAACAATCTGTGTAGTCAATTTTTTGATGGAAGTAGGACTTTAAGTATCCCGATGCTTGTGAAAACGGTTCCGCTAGCCGTAAATAAACCGCGGCAAAATCCGCTGTAGTTGAAACGGGCCTTTTAGGTTTCTAGTACAGCATGCACCTAAACTTTATACATCTACAACTTACTCCAGAATCAAGTGCCAGATACAAATCTCGCCTTCTTTTCACCACTTTATCTATGGAGTATTCGACACGAAGTGAGTTGCTGTAGTGCAACAGATAGTCCACCATCATCCCTTTGTATCCAAGAAGTGTTCCATCTTCGCTCCTGTTTTCCATTACCATAGGCGGGGTCTGAAAAAACCATAGTCCAATAGTCTGCTAGTATAAAGCAGGGAATCCACCTGCGATTTTCCGATTTTGCTTTGCGACTTGCTTTGCAACTGGGCACTCGATCGCCGTAGTGGACGAGCAAGACGTGATTTCCACCAATGGCGAAGATGTGACCAATTTCAGGTCGACGACCGGTATCAGGGGCCGTATGCATAAAACATCTTAAGTGTAAAATTTCCCTTATCTTTTGTTTGGAACAATAGTTTAAGGGAAATTTTACACCTAAGATCTTTTATGCATACGGCCCCAGTTCCTTGCGGTTGTATTCAATCGCAGGTACCAGTTGCAAAGCAAGTCGCAAAGCAGAAAATCAGCAGTGGATTGCTAGTTTAAGGTGGAATTCGAATGCTCATGAATTCTATAGCAATACCGTAGAATGGTCTAAACAGCCCTTACTGTCAACTGGTCTGAAAGATTCAAGTGAGCATGAATTCCCAAGAAAAGCTTTTGGGAAGACTGGCATGACTGGGGTAATGTGATGTGATGTGATGTGACGTATGTAGTGTGATGTGATGTGATGTAAAGCGCCTTCAGTAGAAATTGCTGTACGAAATTTTCATATTATTCAAAAACTCAAAAATCTTACCAGAATAGCAACGGCCCTGATTTTATTCTTGTAAAACAGCGGCATCTTTATATCACTATCTTTCGGAAGCTCTTTCAGGTATTGGAAGGCTCCCGATATAGTATCGGTCTTATTTACAATTTGAACCCTTGGATTGTTGACTGTTGTTTGTCGTTTCTCTCTCGAGTCAGCTATTTTGTACTGTTTTGTAATTCTCTTCTTCTCGTCATCAAGAGGTACAGTTCCAAGGTAATCGTCATACACAACGTCCCGCACCTATTTTAAGATAAAAGTCATACGTTTACGAGATTTGTGTTTTTTCCAAACACAAACAGCGTATCTATTGGATAATTTTATTATTTACAAGCTAGGGTTCACGATCTCACCGCTAGGGCTAATACTGAGATCGGTATCGTACTGCTCTCCACTATCACGTGATCGGCCGAGACAGCTCAATGCAGCAACAAGCAAGTCAAAGAATTACCTCGTGAGCGATGAAAAGCAACGCCGTCTTGCTTACCACGAGCAGTGAGCAATGCTTGACCAGACCAATGGTTGGTATTCAAAAAAACGTTCGTAAATGCTTTTACTTAAGATCTGCCCAGCGGGGTCCAATAAATGTGCAATTTCATATTCTTTACTTGTATCTCCTTTATTTTGTGACCCCTCGCATAACATAAAACTGTTTGGGTTCGGAGATTGTTTGGACTACCTCCCAGGGTACTGATGGACGCATGGGCCATTGAACCATCTTTTTTGAAGATGGGGATTAGTGCTGGCGATTGATGCCTTATGCGAGGGTCCGTGGGTTCGATTCTGGTAGGAAGCAACGTCTTTCACCTTAGAAACCCGATTTCTATTTCATATATTTTTCAACAAAACGCAAGTACATGTAAAAGCATTTGCCTCTACATGTAGTTTTTGTGAATATCAGCCATTACGTTGCTTGCAAGAAACAAGGAACATTCGTCGTATAAGGCGCAATCTTTCGTGCATGCTTTCATAAATTGTTAGCAAGAGGATAAAGGTTGCCCCGTTTGCAGTGGCTTTTAGGGCCGTATTCATAAAGGGCGTTTAAGACTTACACGCGTGTAACTTCACTGAATGCACACACTTCCACCATACATTTGACGAAGTTACACGCGTCTAAGTCTTAAAACACCCTTTATGATTACGGCCCATAGTGTTCAACAACAATGAAATCCAACATAAGCTCACTTTATGCATTTTTCCTTGTTCATAAGCATAGTAGGTCGTCTTGAAAGATTTTCTACAGAAGAAGTTATTGTTGGCATCCATTTCAAGTCGGTCAGTGTAACTCCCAACGGTGTCTTCGTATCCCTAAATGAAAAAAAAAATATATATATATATACATATAACACATGCCATTTCACTCAACAGGTAGGTAACGTCTGCATTAGTTATTCTGGGGAGGTTTCTAAATCAAACGATAATCCAAACTTTACGACAACGTTATTTTTCATATTATACATTGACCAGATTTTGCATTGCATTTTCGGTACCGGTACAAAAATACAGTTGTCGTTAACGTTTACGTTTATCGTTTGATTTCGAAACCTCCCTTCTATTTCGTGGCGGCCGACGTAACCTTTGACCTTTAGGTAACTTCGTTTATAGGTTTACAGACGTGATCAATGTACACCGTATACCACAGCACTAATTCATGGTGGCGAGGTTGATCATGATCTTGTGTCAATGCGTGCTCGACAATACTGTTCAAATCAATCTATTTGAATGATCTAAGTTACCAATTAGGCATTGAGAGTGTTGCTACACATAAAAGAATGAGTTGAAGCATGTTACCTTCCCTGATGAAGGGTTAGTCACGCTATTAGAGTGCGTTGAACTTCTCAAGTGATGAAAAGTATGGCGGCCATTTTTGTCAGCTACGGTTTCGACATGGTATCAGTCCAGCCTCGGTGTTACCACTGGCTACATATATAGGTTGGCCAGGACACCAGTCTTATCAAGGTGGGGAGGGATATAGAGTCACCTCATGCATACACGTAGATGTGGGGGGTTTTGGGGGGGGGGGGTCTGTCGTAAGTACTTACCTCCCAACTCTTGTTATTCACCCAGTCAAGAAAGGTTGCTGCCGTCAGCCTCCCACCCTTTCCAGCCGCCATGTGATCGCGGACGGAACTGGCCAACTTAATCATGACGTCGAGAATGGATGCATGCTTGATGATGTGGTCACGTGGTGGCTCCAGGCCAAACCGCGCGAAGTTCTCTCGCGAGATCAGCTGGAATCCCGTGACCCTCGCGAAGGAATCGCGGAGAAGCTTGTCCATTTCGTCAGGAATTCCTTCGATATCCTGAAATATCATAAAAACGTTGATAAATCGTTCGCGATGTGGGAGCCAACTACATGTATTATATATGTAGTTTTCGCAAAGCCCCTGAAACGCCAACGTGAACATCTATCCTTCTGTTCGGTGATCTCTTCGTGGCATCGAACAATGGGTTTGGTGTTCGCGTTGGCGTTTCGGGGGCTTTGTGAAAACTCCCTATGAATTCCTCGGTTCAGCGAATACCACAAATGAAACGATTCTGTTGTTCACTGACACAAAAGCTGATTGTGTTCACTAACTACAGTGTAGAATGTTGTTCACTGAGACAACAAAATCTCATTTTGGTGTTCATTAATTAGGAAAAAAACAGATCCTGCTGTTTACTGACTAGAAAAGCTGATTCTGTGGTTCACGAACAACAAAAAGCCGGGGATTCTGATCTTTACTGACTTCAAAGCTGATTCGGTTGTTGACTAACTACAAAAGCAGATTCTCTTCTTTACTGACTACAAAAGCTGATTCGGTTGTTCACTAACTACAAAAAGCAGATTCTGTAGTTCACTGACAACAAAAACTGAGCAGATCCGGTTGTTCATTGATTGCCATTGAATGTGTCGACGTTATACTCACTGGATGTAATAAGTACCACTGGTGTTGGAACGTCAACATGTTTGCTTCATAGGCCTGAAAAATCATGATTTTTTTCTTCCATTGAATAATAATGATGTCCGTATCATGATGGGAATGTTTTCTATAGCAGAGTGAAGATGAAAGACAATATTTTTCTGTGCGGTCACCCCGCTAATCAACGTTAGCGCCGGGCAAACTGGCAACTGGCGAAGATATCAATTCTATACGGCGTCAAAGCAGACGAAGCGACATTGAAGAGAATATGCCACGAAATAGTTGGCCGTTGCCGGGGCAATGAGCAATGGAATTGCTTCGTATACCACGGACTTTTGACAATGGGCTTCACGTCAGGCTGCCGCATGGTAACATAAGTTGCTGACGACGGTGGTCCGCAGAACTAACATGACCAAGCGACGCTACGGGCGAAGTAATCGATAAAGAACATCTCACTTACCATTTGGAAAAGCCTGGTTGCGTAGTCCATTCGAAACGTGTAAATAGCTATCACTTGAGGCCTGAGTTTAAGTGCATTTCTCAAAACCCGCATTCCTTTTTCTTTTGACCACTTTTTGTCGATGATGAACGTACTCAGATCAAAACATGTACTAACTGCAGCATGGAGACTCTCTAATATCAAATTTATCTCAACTGTAATTGAAAATCGAAAAGCATTTCATATGGTCGAGTGGCATTTCATATGGTCGAGTGGCATTTCATATGGTCGAGCGGCATTTCATATGGTCGAGTGGCATTTCATATTGTCGAGTAGCAAAAACATATTGTCGAGCAGCATTTCATATGGTCGAGCAGCATTTCATATGGTTGAGCAGCATTTCATATGAACGAGCCCATATTGTCGAGCAGCAAAAAAATATGGTCGAGCGGATTTCATATGGTCGAGCGACATTTCATATGGTCGTCCGTCGAGGTTCGGCATCGCCACGCGGCATCATGCAAAATTGATCGCGCATCGGAGGCAGACGCTGTCGCCTGAAGTACATGTATGAACCAAGCTTTACTCTTCCTACTAGGCCAATTCCCATGCTCCTTGCCAAACTCCTCACAGTGCCACCTGTCTGCATTCTCCTGACCTAGTGAGGCCCGTCCAAAAGTAGGCCGCGCATTCTCGGTAGGAACTAGTTTGGCTCCTTCCACTTCCATAACAGAACAGGCGCTGCGAAGTGAATCTCATCTACATGTCTAGTCCAGAAGCTGAGATAGGTTTCGTGTGCATGAGAGAGGCCCGACTAAACTATAGAAATTATGAAAGAGGGGTTACAGGCGGTCCGTATTTTCGCGGGTGCTTCTTTAGTCGAGTGGTCACTTTTTTCTATATCACCATTATGATACCATGGCAACCGTTTCTTGAAAATTTTGTCATAATTATATTTTGCCATATCTCTTGATTGCGTAGCCGTACAGATGAGATCTTAGTGTCCATATATATGTTTCTTGACGTGCTCTACACAGTTATGCTAATTAGATGCCGACCAAAGGTCAAGGTCAAGTCAAAGGTCAAGGTCAACAAAGAAATCAACGAAAAAATGTACTTCTGCCACTACAAACCTTTTGAAAATCTATGGTTCGACGGAATACTTACAGGCGTTCTCTCCGATTAAAGTGATTTTCCGTATATAGTTCGGACACGCCTTAAGAATGAGGTGAGAAAGGGCAGTCCTTGGAGGGAAGAATGAGATGACGTCATCACTGACAGTCCTATTGCACTCATAGTTCCCCAAATCGCGATCTTCGTAATTGATGAAACCGCTTCTTCCTGTTATAATGTAAGGGACGTAGTTTTCCCTTTTTCGTAGGTAACCCACTTGTGCGAAACTGTCGTCGTAATCACCCATGTAGAGCGCTGCCTTTTTGTTGAGGGCGTCAACTGCAAAAAGCCGGAGTATTTGAAAGCAATGAAATTGCAACTGGTGAAATTATCTCAATTATTATCTAAGTACATGTAGGCCTACAAGTGTATAATCAGGAACCTGCTGACGCTAGGCGGCGCTACGACCGATCCGAATGAAAGCCGCCATGATGTCACTTTTGTTTCAGTTGACATCGCATCGCGGAAAAATGTACAGGTACAGGATTTTCTTCCGAAAACATTTGTCATTAAATATGACAATCAAATTACTCCTTTAAAAAATTTTTAAAGCCCGACTGTATGCATTATGTGACTCTTTCTCCCTCCCCACCTTGATAAGACTGATGTCCTGTCCAACCTATATATAGCCAGTGATAACACCGAGGCTGGACTGATACTATGTCAAAGCAAAAATGGCCACCATAGCTTCATCACGTGAGTAATTTGATTGTGGAAGATGGACAACAGATTGAAGTTCCATACGCCAAGACCGTCGTGTCAAAGTTCTTCAATTAATGAAAAAGTTGGAAGATTATCGTTGGATATAAACTTATGTAAATGACTGTACTTACCGACGGACCTATCTAAAGTTTGGTACATTCTCACGACGTTCAGCGTGAATTTGACGCGGTCTCTATCTTTATCGGAGGGTAACAGTTTTAGGGCACTTTTGAAATATTTTGGGATGAAACTCCTGGCGAACGATTCATCGTTAGGATCGTCGGCAAGATATGCTTAAAGTAAGAATGGTACATGTAAATTGAATACAGGCAGGAATGGGAAGTTTAATGAGATGAATAATATGCTAGTATATATAATTGTCTACACTTCATTCCATATCCGAGTGGCGCGAGGCTTTCAGCCGATATCTCCGCAACGGCTGGGTCAAAATTGACATACATGTACCATACATCAATTGACTTGTCTTTCTTGTCGGTATCTTTCTGCTATCTTCATTTTTCGCGTAAGGCCGACATAACGGATCCCTTTCTCAAAACCCATTTGATTTCATCATGGTGATCAGTGCAGTTTACACGTGCGCGATGCATTGCGTCATTTCAAAATGGCCGCCATTTCAGCCGTAAACACGAACTGTGAATGGTGGAAGAACTGTTTTCTGTCACGTTTTTTGGGGAAATCACAGCGATGATGGCTGTAGCGGCAAGAAAGATGAATCGATTGGCGTATGTTTCGTCAAATTTGACCCAGCCGTTGCGGAGATATCGTTCGTAAACCTCGCGCCACTCGAAAGTGGAATGGAGATTAGGTAGGAAGACTTTATGAACGTCGAGAATGGTTTGCTCAGGCGTTTATAGGAAGTGGGAGGTTGGTAAAATGGTTCAAAATTCTTGAAAGTAGAATGCCTTACGCCATTTGATAAAGGAGCACGGTATGCTACCTCTTACCGGTATTTTTACTGCCAACGTAGAGGGAGCCACCTAGCGGCAGCAATACGAACTAAAAAACATTACAAAATGTACGTAGTACATCGGGTCCATTCGCCGACAATATTTAGTTAGTCCTTGAGGTTGGAGAGTGGCGCGCATGGCGACGGAGGCGCCGGCTGTCGAGAAAAAGTGGCAATACCGTGCTCCTTTAACTTAAAGGTGCTCTAGTTCGAATTGTAAACATTTCGGTTTGTTTATTTACATTGTTGATTATAATAGTTATTTTTCCTCGGACATGTGGCAGCACCGTGTATACCAAAACATTAATGTTATCTATTTTTATATCTATCTTGATAAATATTCTTGCAACTGAAATATATTTATGATTTCACGCTCAAAAAGAAACAAAAAGTTGCGAAAGGCGAGATATAATTCGATTTTATCTGATTTGTTAGTACCGAGGTTGACAATATGTGGCACACCGTGATGTTTACAATTCGAACTAGAGCACCTTTAAAGAACCACTGAAATCTGTCGAATACTCACCTATGTCTACGGGCACGTCTTGGCCTCTGACGTACACTAAAGCAGCCGCCAATACGGTAGCAATTAGGAATTTACAGATATTCGCCATTTTCTAAAAAAAGATATGCACACGTCATAAAGAATTGCTAAAATCTAAAATCTAGAACTAATGCACGAGTATTGTGGTTCCCGACCTCACCGCTAGGGCTAATACAATAGGACGATCTCGAGTTATAGCTGAGAACGACGTTGGGCGGCGCTGCAGTCGCTGTTATCAGTGAATCTATACTATAATGGACGGTAGCCATGTTGGATTTTGTTATCAACCTGAGTTGACCTGTTATCTGCTATACCTTACTATGTAATGACTGTACCCAGTTACGGTGGACCGGACTCTCTGCCCTATCTCCTCCTTAGTAAGGGCTTGAAGCCCACAAAGAGCGGCCTATGTGTACAGTACAATAGGAGGAGCATGTTTTACGATATTTTACTCTTAAAAGAAATGCTGGTTTGTATGAAAAAGAGAGAAAATCAGATGAGTGGTCACCTGCGCTGCCATCTACAAGAATGGCAGTGACCTACCTCCAACAGATACACGGTGGGATGCATGTGAACCTAGCTATCATGAATCTGGGTCACCGTGGCATTAGCCTGGAGATTTGGCTGATTGTGTAATAAACCAGATGTGATGCTGCTGTTAAAGAAAGTAAAAACTCCTCCTTACTCATGAATTTGACGGTTAACGATTAATAAATTAATAAACTATAGTTTATTGATGAGTTTATTTGGAGAGGGGTATACCCCTCTCCAAATAAACTCATCAATAAAGCAACAGACCCTCTACCAAAGAATATTCTAGACAAACTAACTCCCTCAAAATGTGCTCGCCACGGGTCAATATGCTAGTATATGTAATGTACATGTAAGCTGGCTGTAGCTATAACGCTGCGATTTTCTGTACACGGCCAACAACTTGTTTTAATAGCCCCATAAACAACATGCCTAGCATCACGTTGCCTTTCGTCGTAAGTGCTGTCATTTTTTACTCACGGGGATGACTATGAAAAATAGTTGGGTACTGATAACTGTTATGATTGACGCATCGCGATGCTTGCAAACCGTTTATGGCACTTTCAGATATACACAGCAATTATGCATTCAATTCCCGACGTATTTGACGGACCATATCTGTTTTGTAGCTAGATCGCTGTTCATGTACTGTGGACATAAAATCATTTGTGCACTTTTTTCAAACAAGCCGAGCTAAGTGAAAGTTGGGGGACGAGTGCCATCGCCACGGAGCTATTAGTATGAATAATTTGCAACAAATAGAATAATTACAACGGCGTGTTGTGGATCCGAAACTTTTATTATGATTAGAATGACCGCCTGGTAATAAATATTAGTGAGGTTTCGCAAACGTGACGAAACACGAAGTACGAAATCCGAAATTTTACTTTATTCCATGATCTGATATAATATTTCAGGAGATGGTTGTTACCACAAATACCGCCTGCGGCAAGAGCGTCTGAGCGTATGACGCACAGTGTAAGACCGACAGAGGGTACGGTTTGAAATTTATCTTTCGTTTCCACTTCGTAGCTACGAAGTGGAAATTTAAAAATTCAAGATGCACCAATCTCGGTCTTACATGATATGCTAAAAGACACACTGGCGGAAGGTACATTTGTGGTAGCCACCATCTCCAGAAATACATTAGGCGATGGAAATGAGGTCGAATTTCGTATTTCGTACTTCGTGTTTCGTCAGATTTGCGAAACCTGGCTATTGGCTACTCCCATCCAATAGCCTACGTCGTGGTCTACGTCATCGGCAGGAAACCCAAGGCAGACTTCGATTCAAACTCGAGTTTAACTCGAGTGACCCGAGTTACAATCGAACACAGTCGAGTTACCAGAGTTGCCTAACTGTGTAGCAAAGATGGCGTCGAAATCTACTCGCCCGACGGGCCCTCGGCCGACCGAGAGTTCAACTCGACCAAGATGGCGGACGGTATCAAAAAGTCCGAAAAGTTGAAGTATTTTTTCAACTTTATCACGCTTTCAGGAGCAAATCATGTCAAAAAAAGCATTTTATGAACGCGTCATCACCGCAAGTGTCATTTTATCTCATTTTATTTTATTTTAAGTGTCTTATTTTATTTTATTTTGTCATTTTTGTTTTATACCGGTATCTCCTTCGTGCCTGACGTTTTTAGTAACTTTCTTCACAAAAGTGTTCTATTTTTCGCATTCTGCATCGTCTTAGCAGCAAGGCTATTGCCGCCTGGGCCGTAAACTGATTAAGAACCACCAAATTTGGTCCATTGTCATGGAAACATTCTTCCATCGGGTCTAAATTCATATTGACCGCCATCTTGGCGCTACTCGATCGACTTCGATTCACCACTCGAGTAGGCATGCGCACTTTGCTTTTCTGGCAGATTCTGAACTCCAACTCTACTCGAGTTGTGAATCGAAGTCGACCCAAGATATCGGCATATTGGTTCTCGATACCGTCACCAGACGGCAGTATCGCGATCGGCACTTTTGATCAGTGGGAAAACGCACAAATAACGTAACAGCTCCATTTTGCACAGCCAAGTATTGTAGACTATGTCTATTCTCTCAGTTAACCATACCACTGGTCTCTGGTGTAAATATTGCTATTAACCATTGTGTATGATCACCTGTTCTTGAAGCTTTTGGTTCTCTGGCTGACCGAGTCCTTGAATGGCTCATAGAATTAGTACAACCAGTCCCCGGGGTAATGATTTAAACGTCGACAAATGTATCCAAAGCCAATATCATAATTTGCACCTCATTACGGCCATTAGGTTCGTGAGAAATGGATCTGGACTGTATCAATAATGCTGACCATCCTTTGGGACGCAAATGCAACCAGGGCACGCAGTTAAATGATCACGCCTGGTCATAAACATCATCAACTGTTCAAACCGAATCCCGTCTATCTGTTTGTTCTACGCTGTCGAAAAATTGCACGCAACACACGTTAATAGGAGCAGACAGCCGCGCGTATTGCCAACAGATGGCAGCAAAGTTCTAGCGGACCAATGTACAGGAAAATCTTCGTGATTGCTGCTCGATCAATAATGAGCGGGTCCGCTATATGCATTGAATTGGGCCGTAGTGACACCTATTGGCCAAATTGCTGAATTTTCTGTACTCAAAGTGAGTGAGGAAATAAATCTTATCTATCTATCTATCTGTCGTTTTCACGAATCCAACAATGTGTGCCAATACAGAAATGACCGAAGAGTCAGTGCATGCAGCGCACCTGTCGCCGGGCTACTTAAAGGAGTTAGACGCCGAAGTTGTAAACACTCACTCACTGGTTCTCTATCCACGGACGCCTGCGGTGCTGCCACCTATTGTCGGTGATATGTACTGATGTGAAGTATCGCGAGTGAGTTGCATCGGACCGGGAACCAGTCTAACGATCACGGGTGCTGCCGCCTGCACGAAGGAATAAAACTAGTTTGCCGACCATATTTGTAAACAAACCAGCTTGTTTACAACTTCGGCGTCTAACTCCTTTAACTACAGATGAATGTAGTAGTGTGACCTCTCGCCGGGCTTTTCGCACACACGGGTTTGACACGGGTCTGGAAAAATACGAGTATTTTCAACAGGTTACCGTAGCTATTATTTCTGACTTCAAGAATCTGATGTTTAGGAACTCGGGGTGGAAGTGGGAGTGTGATTGGCAGCAGATCTTAACCTCTCTATTACGGCCACCTGAGGATTCCAACCGAGCATCGATCAGACTTGGAAATAATACAAGGCAAATCGCTGGGGATATTTTACCATGCATCCAGATCAAATAGTAGAGTTTGTACAGGGGCACATCATCAGTTTCCATGCTAACACTGCTGCCCGTTCGGTAAATATGGATAAATCTCCACAGGCAAGAGAAATAGTCCGTCACCTTATGTAATTTATATGCAAAATCATACACATTCTTTGAAATTTTCAGGAGATAATGTTGACCACCCAAGGTGTCCGGAAAGGCATGTTCCCAAATTTTCACGTCACCGGAAGTGCCGCCATATTGGATTTCAAAATGGCTGCCAAAATCTCCATACTTTGGGCCATATCCCCGAAATTATTGATGATAGTGACTTAATTCTAACGTCTATCCCTAGGTTTTTGGGGTCGACCAATCAGATGGTGCCATTGGAATTTTCATCGGTTGGCCGCCATATTGAATTCCAAGATGGCCGCCATTGTTCACCTATTTTCGCCCATATCTTCGTACCTAAAGAAGATAGAAGGATGATTCCGATGCCTATCCCTAGGTTTTCGGGGTCGGCCAATCAGATGGTGCCATTGAAATTTTCATCGGTTGGCCGCCATATTGAATTCCAAGATGGCCACCATTGTTCACCTATTTTCGCCCATATCTTCGTACCTAAAGAAGATAGAAGGATGATTCCGATGCCTATCCCTAGGTTTTCGGGGTCGACCAATCAGATGGTGCCATTGGAATTTTCATCGGTTGGCCGCCATATTGAATTCAAAGATGGCCGCCATTGTTTACCTATTTTCGCCCATATCTTCGTACCTAAAGAAGATAGAAGGATGATTCTAATGCCTATTCCTAGGTTTCAGAAAGGGATGAAGACAAGTCTTCGACTTTCCTTGTATGTGGCCAGTAAGAGAACGTCCGTGTCGTTATTCTTTGATAGGTTTCTTCCCATTTCTTCGCACACGAGTCAACTGCTTAAGTGACTGCTTCACTGTATAGTTATCAAAGACAACACGCACGACATCGTAGTTCCGGGCTTTGCTAGAAATGGCCTTGACGAATTCACTTGCCAGGGAGTTACAATCAGAGCAGGATATCACAGCAAGTACTGCTTGCATGACTCCCATTCCATCCACGACTAAGCATGTCGGATCGTTATTTGCAAAAGTCGAGTTCCTGAACGAACAAAATTACAGTGAAGCAGTCACTAAAGCAGTTGACTCGTGTGCGAAGAAATTCGAAGAAGCTATCAAAGTAAAAGATGACACCAAAATCGACGATGCAAAAGTCTTTCTTGGAAGCACATCGACAAATAGCCAACTTACTCTCTATTTGGCAAAAAAAACTGTTGGAAAATTATAAATAAAGGACATGTTATCACCGCCGCCCATGAGGCGGTATCCTCAAATAGACTGCAGGAGTATCCACGCAAGAAGAGGCGGACACCGTGATCATGCTTCATGCAGGGTATTAGTAAACAGAGAAATCAAGAAATGAAGAAATCGAAAACTCCCATGATCGATTAGTTTGACCATCGCCTATGGAATGCCAAAGTGGAATTTATTCATGACTGATTTTTCGTTCATGATTTGAAAAGTACAGTCCAAGAATTGTAAACATTTCCTCCAAGATTTATAAAATATCGTCCAATATCTGAAAATTTTCATCCAAGATTGTCACGTGCGTCTTGGCAAGATGCACGTGACCACAAAACTGATGACGTCATGAAGTGCATGAATAACCCGGGTGCATTTCGTCATTTTCATGAATGTTCGTTTTCGATGGCAACTTTGACGTCGTGGACACTTCGGTAAACAGCCATGCAGTAGGATCATTGCTCAAAAGGGCTGAAAATTAACGCTATACCTCCTCCGGGGTTTGGAATAGGGAGACAAGACCAATCCCTGCAACTTTTCAAAAGGGACCCATAGTAAATTCTGAAGGACTTCGGAGCTGTAAGCCTAGTTCGAGGCTATCCTTCATTTCATGATTTACGCTGAATATCAACCTCACTACACCTCTTGGTATCTGGTTTAGTTGTGTCATAGTTCGATTCTTATACTCTTATTATTGTCAGTATGGTGTAGTGGGTTGTGGGTTCAATTCTGAACAACTTTAGAGCGAATGGTTGTGTGACTGTGTAATTTATGGTTATGATTCTCAAAGTTGACCACAAATGAGCGAGGGATCGCAGCCAGGACCCTGAACTACGCCACAAGGCTCACAGCTCCAAGGTCCTTCAGAACTTAGAGATTGGCTGATATTGATAAAAGCTAGCAAATGCTTTTACTTCAAGTTTTGTAGTACATTTACATTGGACCTCGCTGTGCAAATCTTAAGCATAAGCATTTGCTAACTTTTATAAATACCAGCCATTGTCTCGTTTGTAGTCCGGAATGTCCGGGAGGGGGTCATATGCTGACTGCTGATACAAAACATATCATCAATCCAGGTTTCTTTGATGCAGGTGACGTTCTGCTCGATGACCTACTATGCTTGTCTTTATTTGCGGCAATAACTGCCCATACTGAATAGATGCAGAAAGGTATAGGTCCAACTAATCGATCTTGGGAGTTTTCGATTTCTTCATGCAGCCCTGGCAGCCAAGGAAGGTTTCACGGTGCACATCCTAAGTAACGACACGGTCGTTCTTTTACTTGCCCTGCATTAGGCCTACCTACCAGTTATCGGAAGTACATGTAAAGCAGCCATGTTCAGGGCCGTATTCAAAGAGGGCGAGGGGGGCAGTTGCCCCCTGCGCCAACCAAAAAACGTGAAAAAGAGGTCTTCTGCCCCCCCCCCCGGACCAAAAAGTTAAATACGGCCCTGATGTTGATGGGCACAGGTGATCACAAGCGGAAAGTGCTGTTGGAACCTATTTACGATGCTTTAGGGTATCAGAGAGCCCAGGCACTGATAAAATGGCACGCGTTGACAGGGTGTGACACCACTGGCCACATACAAGGAAAGTCGAAGATGACTTGTCTTCATTCCTTTCTGAAGGCAGATGCCGAGATTGTGGATGCCATAGTTGGGATCAGATATGGTGCAGAGCCCTCTGAGCAGTCTATCAAAGGTTGCATACAATACCTGTGTGGATTATTTTCACGAAATGCTCATCGTGAACCCATAAATTAAGATGGGAGTTATTCAGGAAGCGTGAATTTGACAAAGGTGTGGAAAACCTACCTCCGACACGAGGTGCTTGGATTGAACATATAAAACGAGCACATTACCAAGGAATGATCTGGGAACAAGCCCTTTTTATTGAGGAACCAGATGTTCCAGTACCAGAACTTGGCTGGGTATTGAAGGGTGACATGCTGCTACCTGAGCTTTCAAAAATGTCATTAGCTCCAGAATCTGTAATTGAACTTGTCCGTTGCTCATGTGCGTCCACCACGCATCAGCATACTCAACGGAAAGATGTACTTGTCTGGCTAACGGACTTGACTGCACTGAACTCTGCAAGTGTTCCGCAGACATTGATGATTGCCACAACGTATTTCGTTTGGTACAAGATCGACCGTAAAACCTGACACAGGACAATTGCAGCTAAAAAGAACACACTCCATCTGATTGGTCGACCCCGAAAACCTAGGGATAGGCATTGGAATCATCCTTCTATCTTCTTTAGGTACGAAGATATGGGCGAAAATAGGTGAACAATGGCGGCCATCTTGGAATTCAATATGGCGGCCAACCGATGAAAATTCCAATGGCACCATCTGATTGGTCGACCCCAAAAACCTAGGGATAGACGTTAGAATTAAGTCACTATCATCAATAATTTCGGGGATATGGCCCAAAATATGGAGATTTTGGCAGCCATTTTGAAATCCAATATGGCGGCACTTCCGGTGTCGTGAAAATTTGGGAACATGCCTTTCCTGACACCTTGGGTGGTCAACATTATCTCCTGAAAATTTCAAAGAATGTGTATTATTTTGCATATAAAACTCATTTTGTAGACATAAGGTGACGGACTAAAAGCAGGAGTGTCCACAAAACAGGATGAAATGCATGAAAGCGCTGATATAACAATAGAAGCAACTGAGCATTACAGGTGTACTTTTCATTTACGCTGCATGAAATAACAGAATTAGAACACTGAAATCGATCGCTCATTCAAATGACCAACCACAGCACCATTTACAGTGAAGTAACCAATCAGACAACGATTCGTGCTTAGAACTGTGCAGGGCACCCTCTGCAGTGAAGTGACCAATCACATTGCTGCTTGGAACTATACATGGCTATAGGGTCTGCAGTTAGGTTTGGGAATGAACAAATACAGCGATTTGGCAAGGAACAGTGGGTAATCAAAGAGGCCGTATGCAAAAACATCTTAAGTGTAAAATTTCCCTTAAACTATTGTTCCAAACAAAAGACGAAGGGAAATTTTACAGTTAAAATGTTTTATGCATACAGGCTTATTTGGAATCAGGATTGGGCATGTTTTTGCATGTAATGCATCGACAATTCTATGTAGGCAACCATTCCCAAGCAAATGTAAAGTTTCACGTGCTCTGAAAGATTCTGATTGCGACTGAAATTGACCACATCTTCGCCATTGGTGGAAATCGCATCTAGCGAGCCCACTACGGCGATCGAGTGCCCAGTTGCAAAGCAAGTTGCAACGCAAAATCAGTTTGAAAATCAAAAATGGTGGATTCCTGGCAAATGCGCTTCGTAGAAACACAGCAAAAGTGTGAAAACCATCGCCCCAGTAATTAGCCTACACTGTTAGAAATTATTAAATTTACAGTAGTAATTCTGCAGTAATTTTACAGAAATTCCCTGCAGCAGAGTCCCCAGCACTTTCTGTAAATTTACATAATTTTTAATGGTATGATTCATGTTTTCCTGTATTGGTTGGACTCCATTGGACATCCCATAATGATGCCTTCTGAGGGCAGTATGAACATATAATTTGGTCAGCCTCCAGTCAAATCTCTGTTGACAGTTATTTAAGTTTGTAATTTTACAGATCAGGTCTGTAATTTTACAGAACCGTCCTGGGGACTCTGCTGCACAGATTTTCTGTAAAATCTTCTGTTATTTCTAACAGTGTACCTTTCAAAAACTGAATCCTGATGTCGGTGAAACCTACTCACCAAATCACTGCATTCTTGCAGACGCTACTTCCTAAGCACTCATCATGCAATTGAATTTACCACAGCATCATCGACCGCCAACGCAAAACACAAACCAAACCTATATCCCGCTTACTATCGCCGTCATTCCTTTGCATATTTTGCTCCTACTGACACAAATGTGCAACACAAGCCATAACACGGACTGGACCAGTCAATAAATCAGTTAATACGACAGATTATCGGATTCGACGCTACCTATAAACATCCGCCATCTTTGTTTCTCAAACAACCTTGAACCTGCCTGATGGGACATTGATATGCTGGGCAGAACCTCGGCGCAGCGTCCCGGTGCCGAGAAGGAGCAACACAAGGTTATAGGAAGAGTGAGACTCGATCGCCTGGAGAAGAAAGACGCAAGGCTAGCGTAGCTGTAGATCTACTCTTAGGTTTAGAAGAAAGAAGCGAAACTGATGTACAGGGTCGGATCCGGGGGGGGGGGGGGGGGGGGGNTAGCAAGAAAAATTCAATCACATAAAAATTCGAGTTTTTTGCTCTCAGGTGCCAGGAAAATGCATCTAAAGGCACTTAAATTGCCAAATTTTTCTGGGGGCCCCCGTTTGGGCTTCGCGCTGTCGGTGATCACCACCTCCGTTGAGCTACGCCCCCCCCCCTTTCTGTCGACCCTGGATCCGACCCTGATGTATATGCATTGCCAACGCATCTTCTCGTGGTATACTTGGTAATTCGAGTTCATTCAGAAAGAAGAGCGTAGTCATGTACATGTACATGTACATGTATTGTACATGTATGTATTTTTGCATCTGGGCCAAAGCAAAGCATTGCTGGCTCAGCAATATCCACAAAGATAGAGTAGATAGATGCAGACGGGTACAGAGAATGAGCAAGAAAAAAAGGAAAATCAAATAACGATCATAATCAAGCTGGCTGGATGTGGTTGGCGACCATCTGACACAGTGGAATAGTAAAGTATTAATAAATAATGGGAAACAAAAAAGTACACTAGAGAAGAAGAGGAAATTAATATGGAGGAATTGAGCAGCACATTTCACTCAATTTGCATTGGAAACCCGCAGTAAGCTCTTTGCGAGATGGCGGCTCTAGTATAAACCACGGAAGAACCCTACATCAAGCGATTTACCGTATGTATGATGGGGGAATCCGCACGGGTGTTTGGTATCTACCCGTCTCCTAAATCCTGCCAACCTCCATGCAACTGAATACCCTCCCAGGTAGTGTACATGTATTTGATTTTCCATCATGGCGGAGCCAAGGCAATATTCGCCGTGGTAATTATGGCCATCTCAAGTTACTCATCTTCCTCATTTGGATAGGGTCTGTTACTCGCCCTTGCATAGAAAAAGGTACAAAGTACCAGTGAAAAGAACTTGCCATATGTGTTGCAGCCAAAATTAATAAGCGAATTTTATGAATCTTCGGCTACAGGCATTGACAACCGCGTCGACTTCAACAGGCAGTGACACGAGCATCAATGAAGACTGCACCCTCGCACCCAAGGTAGGCTATCCACACCGGCCCCCTTCTCTCGCTTGGTTCAGGGAGGGTACGACCGTAAATGACCTCTGCTTCTCAGGATGTGAAAACTGCGGCTTTGAAACTCTATCACTGCGTTGGCCAGCATTGAGCCAGCAGGTTTAACACGAACGACCGACGACGCCCAACTAGATCATATCCGCCATAAATTTACACATATCCAGAGACTATTAAAACAACCGACATATTTCAGTATTTCAATCATTTTCGTTTGCAGCCGACCGGTCTGCTTTTATTTGTTTTGATAATTTACACAACAACACTTGGTCGTCGTTCTCAGACTCTGTGGCGATGTCCAGGCATATCTGGCTTGATGTTGCCAATTACTCGTACGCTATGTCGAAGACGTCCTTCCTACATGATATACTGTAAAGTCACGTTTAAAGGTGCTCTAGTTCGAACTGTAAACATTACGGTGTGCCACCTATTGTCAACCTCTGGTACTAACAAATCAGATAAATTCGAATTAAATCTCGCCTTTCACAACTTTTTGTTTGTTTTTGAGCGTAAATCATAAATATATTTCAGTTACAAGAATATTATCAAGATGATATAAAAATAGATAACATTAATGTTTTGGTATACACGGTGCTGCCACCTGTCCGAGGAAAAATAACTATTATAATCAACCATGTAAATAAACAAACCGTAACGCTTTTACTTCAAGTTTTGTGATACATTTACATTGGACCTTACTGTGCAAATCTTAAGTAAGCATTTACTAATTTTTATGAATACCAGCCAATCGGTCGGCCAGTACTACTCTCTTGTTTAGAAATAGGGCCTTATCATAAAGGAATCAACCATAAAGGTTTAACTGCGAACGATGAACTTACTGAGGGATACACTTCATGTGTTGCCACCAGATGTCTCTCACTGCCTGAATTTTGGCTTTACGCAATAGGCACGAGCTTCAACTTTTTTTGTGGTGAAGAGGTACATGAACCTGTCAACTTGATGCTTTGAATTCCATTTTTGAGGATAACAGAGCGATTTTCCGGACAATTTGTGCTCCATGTGCAAATGTACGTCAGCCTATTCAAATGTACACAGATGACCCTGCGCTCTCATCATTCGTGGGGTTCTCATTAATTCAGTCCTTTTGCATCATAAGATCAACTAGTCGGAATTCAACAAAATTTGCAGCGAACGTGCAGAAGGGTCTTCCCTATCATATGGAATAGTCAAAATGCAAATCTGTTGATGTTTAAAGGGATATTGTCCACATTTATAAAATGCTAAATTTGTAAGTTGAACCTTTATGGTTGATTCCTTTATGGCCTTATGT
Organism: Notospermus geniculatus; assembly: GCA_002633025.1. Taxonomy (NCBI): domain Eukaryota; kingdom Metazoa; phylum Nemertea; class Pilidiophora; order Heteronemertea; family Lineidae; genus Notospermus; species Notospermus geniculatus. The sequence continues at coordinate 194,415 of NMRB01001298.1, forward strand.
AATGAAGACCAGAGGTCACTGCCTCAATAAGTGTCACTAGTGATTAAAACTATTGAATTGAAAGGGACATCCAGGTCCTAATTAATTTCCCAAATAAAAGGGCGTCCATTGTATAGGACCCGGTCACGATGTGCTGCCCTCTATCGCAGTTATGGTCCCCGTTGGCTTTAGTAGCCCCCATCTCTTCCAACTTGGACACAGTCCAAAGTGATTTGTAAAAGGCCTATTGATTAATTTTGGCACCTTTCAAAACGACCTTTGAGGGTGTGTGACTTTACTCTGTACACAGTACACATCCATTCGCCGACGTAGTTTCAAACCACTGTGATCAGAGATCACACGACTTATCAATTGAATGGTCTATTCTTTGAGACATAAGATCAAACGGGGCCGAAAGAGGCCACAACTTTCAAGACGCAACCATTTCGCCGACAAAAATCAAAAATATCTCCGACTAGGCCTAGCTCTCCGACACCGAACAATACAGCGGTCGACCCCGTTCATGACGTTTGTGATTGTGAAGTAGTCTCGATTGACCATTGTTGAGTATGGTGACACTTATCGACAGTTTTGTGTATATTGTGTCAAGAACCTGTATTTGGTTAACAAATTACTAAATCCTCGATATCGAAGTCTACAGCTTCAGGAATAGGCCTACTAATAGTTTAGGTGAAGTGGCTCGTTTTTTAGTCAGAAATGCACTCCGAAAAACTATGTCCAAGTCCACTCCAAAATCGTACATGTATGTGTTGATGCCAAACGTCGACATGTCATGCCTAGTAACGTAAAAGGTGTAAATGTCGTCTAATGCTATGGAACAGGGTACCCAGTATCTATGGTAACGGCTGCCTGTAAGGGTCAGGGCGGGTTGCGGCGGGTTAGGGGTCAGGGTTAGGATTAAGAGTAGGCTTTAGGGGCCAGGGGTTAGGATTCAGAGTGGACGACATTCACCCCTTCAGCCCCAATAACCGCCTTGTTGACGTGTGCAAATAGCTGCTGGCCCTCTTTAACCGGTCATGTGAGACGTACATGTAGGCTACTCCCCAGCCAAGTGACCGAAGGTGCCGTGCATCGCCAGTCAACGGCAAGCCTTGGTTTCGAGAAAAAGCAGCTTTCAAATCCTAGGTCCGCAGCAATCACATATGACGGTGAATCTTGATCAGCAACAGGCGAACCCGCTTCGTAATTTGCCGAAATTGCAAAAATTCTCAGACTTGTGTCGTCTCTGATAAAGAAGCAGCGATGCCAAAGATGTAGTGGCCAAGATGTACGGAGTATCAGCCCGGTGGGGTGGAGTTCTTCCATGCACATGCATGTATTCCTTTTAGACTGAAACCATCTGCCCACTTGCTTCAAAGTGCGGCACCTTGCCGCTTGCCGTTGCTGGCCACTACTTTGGTGGACAGAAATATTAAGGACACTTTCAAAATTCTAAGTCATTTTCCTTTTTTGCTTTCCTTTTGTTTCTAACCACTGGTTACATGTATTTTTCTTATTAATCAGAACATTTTTACCTTGGCAAGTGGGTTACATAATCCCATGAGATTGTCCATGCCAAAAGGTTATTGACATGGGGTTGCCGATATTTGAATAACAAAGGCAATCATGATGCGCTTCATCCATACTTCTCCCCTCCAATACCTTTAGCCTTTGAATTAGAGAGGCTTGAATGGCACCAAAAATAGACAATAATAATATCTGTTTTTGATGGCACCATCATCTTTGTTGCCCATGGATCAGCAACCCGTTGTCTATAAACTTTTGTATGGACAATCAGAGGGGATTATATAACCCACTTGCCAAGGTAAAAAATTTCTGATTAATAAGAAAAATAAAAGAGATAAAAGGAAGGCATAAGAGGAAAATGACTTAGAATTTTCAAAATGTCCTAATACATGTATTTCTGTCCACCAGAGTGTACTTAGTATTGATCCCTCAACTTGAAATGCCGCAAAGTATGCCAAGAACAGTATCAAGAAGAGTTCTATATGAAAGACAAGTACGCTACTCAGGTATGAATACACAACTTGAATTTCTCTAGTGGTCCTTTAACACATTCGTGGGTGCTAATGGCCTCTCAAACGATCCAGTTGAAAACCCATTATTTGCATTCAGGCTACGTTTGTTGGCCTTCTGGTCGGAGCCAGAAGCCGCGGTCACTGATTAATTTCACCAAGGACAGATTACTTCAACCTCATGAGCCTTCGTAAGTGGCACTGTCGGAATTCATTACCTGTTCGAATCACACCGACATGGATAATGTTGGTGGTGGGAGAGTCGAAGCCGTCAGCTGGGAAAATTTCCCAACGATGGCTTTATTCACAACGTAATCTATTCTAGGCGTATATCGGCCCAATCTGCATGTGTGCAGAAATTGGGACAGTAGCGAATGTTTGAGAAGCTATTTGACTTATACAGAACCAATGATGTCGTCATACAAGATATTTGACTTACACACCCAATGATGTCATCATATACACACAACCATTATGCTGCCATCATACAAGCTATTTGACTTACACCCGGCCAATGATGTCATCATACAAGATTTGACTTACACACGACCAATGATGTCATCATACAAGCTATTTGACTTACACACGACCAATGGTGTCATCATACAAGCCACATGTATTTGACTTACACACGACCAATGATGTCATCATACAAGCTATTTGACTTACACACGACCAATGATGTCATCATACAAGCTATTTGACTTACACACGACCAAATATGTCATCACACAAGCTATTTGACTTACACATAGATGTTATCATAAGCTATTTGACTTACACACAAGCAATGATGTCATCATACTCAGATTCCGGGCCTATTGGGGCTTCAATGTATAAACCCGCCTGTAGGCCTTTATTGAGCCTATTCAGAATATTGGATGAAAAATTTGATCGTGTACAGCGGGCATAATCAACTAACAATTAATTAGTTAATTGTACTTTGACGAATAAAGCTATACATACATACATGTACAATTAACTAACAATAAAAGTTGCCATCATGCAGTCACAACATCTTGCTGGCATCCTCCCACAGCAGGGCTCAATATTGGTCTCGTTCCTCTTCATAACTCGCATACAAAGTGTGAGTGGATGAAGAGGAGCGAGGTAAAAACCCTGCTGTGGGAGGATGCTCGCTGGAGACTCGATATCGTTCGTGATAATTCCATATTTTGCTCGAATAAATGAAACGATACGAAATTAGTCGCTAAAATAGCAAGTCGGGAAGAGAAAAAATATCGTTATACCACATTTACATCATATCCTGAAACTGACAAGGTTTGAATTAATTGAAAGTACCAATATAGATCTACACATCACCATGGACACACTTCGCTCCAGTGTTCCATATGCCAGACTCAAGCCAAGGGACCATCGAAAGTAAATTACCATACAATGCATTCAAAGGACAGACATGACAGGGAACATTAAATTAGCCACAAAACACATTTTGCAGTACTCAACAGTGACAAGCGAGAGGACACACTAGAACAATTACCCAAACGGCTAATTAGCCCCAATACCGGTGTTATATCTGCCAGTGTTTCCCCTTATTGTTTGTTTGGGAAACGCTGGCAGATAGATCGACATATTTCTCTGTGTGTCCCCTATTGTCAACTCGCCGCTTATTCCGTCAGACAATAGGTGGGGAACACTCACAGATGGGGAACACTGGCAGATGTTACACCGGCAACTGGAAAACACAGGAGATCCCAAAACAAACCACTACATCATCCTTCAATAGCAGGGCTTTGGTCTCTTCCTCTTCATACGCTTGCGCACAATGTGTGAGTGGATGAAGAGGAGCGAGGTAAAAACCCCTGCTGTGGGAGGATGACTGCCATAGACCATGCTGTATATACCAATATATTTCAACGCACAGTCCATCTTTGTTGCTGTTTTGCATCAAACTCTGCTCGTCTGCATCACGTTAATTTTTCTTTCTGTGTATCCAAAATTTATTACGTAATTTGCGATATTTCTGGAAATTGATGGCAGGGCCATGCAACGTACAATCATCAATCGATTATGAAATAATCAGCATCGATAAAGTCTGGCAACATCTATCTTCGACCTAATGGAATGCGGAAGTCATGTAATGTGACAGAGCTTTGCGGTTTATAATCATGCCTGTCGATCACTTCTGGTCGTTCCCCGATTGTTCGCGTTGTCCACCGGTCATTCAATAGCCGCGTGTGATTAAAGGTCCGTGGAAAATCCAACGATCAATTTCCTAACTTCTGCATTCCATTAGGTCAAAGATAGATGTTGCCAGACTTTACGACATACAACCATAAATAGAGCATACAACCAGCAATCAATAGAAAATACAACCAACAATCGAGCATACATACAACCAACAATCAATACAACATACAACCAACAATCGAGCATACAACCAACAATCAATACAACATACAACCATCAATCGAGCATACAACCAACAATCAACACAACATACAAAGTCAATCGAGCATACAACCAGCAATCAATACGGCATAAACCAGCAATCGAGCATACAACCAGCAATCAGTACGACATACAACCATCAATCAAGCATACAACCAGCAATCAATACAACAAACAACCAGCAATCGAGCATACAACCAGCAATCAAAACAACATACAACCAGCAATCAAGCAATCAATACAACATACAACACAATATTCCATTTTCATCTCGCATGGCCGAATATGTCTTTATTGACAAGCGGTAGATATTCTCATGCAGATTTATCAGAATTTCGCTAAATTAGGTTGCATATGGTAACAATAGGACAAATATAATCCATGCCTGCTGTATAAATATTTAAAAAGATTTAAAACGTACAAACGTATACGTGTACATGTAATACGCGTTGGCAATTTTCAAACGAAATAATCGTCGAAACAGGTGAGCAAGCATGACCAGTCGCTATGTTTGTCCTTGCACCTAATGAAAAAGGTACAATGAACCTGTAAGCATCTATATTTTAATGCCTGGTGATAGCCCTTATGGGTGGAGTCCACTAGAGCGCCGACAACATAGGAAGGGTTGCGGAAGCAAATTGTGTCATTTCGGCATTGCTTCCGCGTCAACGACTATTGGGCATTTTGCCCTCTCCCGAAAGTGCAGAAACGCCAGGAAATGTTTAGGAATGCTAAAGACAGTGAACGGAATCTCAAGAATATGCGGAGAGGTTGCTGAATGAATGCGGATTTACTAAATTTGCATTCCGCGTCTTGTCCGCGCCCTAGTGGACGCCAGGTTTTACAGAATCTTTCAGAGAAGAGTACTTTTTTAAAGGCACATCTACCTGGTAATATGACTTACTGGTCGTCTACTCTTGTAGGGTCTATTACACTAGTGCATTCAATGCCTGGTGCTGCGGTACCTTGTTACACAATCTTCATCAATGTAGACAGAAGAGCACGTTAAGTAATTTACGTGGATATACATGTAAGAGCTGGTGTATCAGTTGTTCCCTGACTTGAAAATTGTGTTTTTTTCTTGATTATTCTCTGTAGTGGCTGGAACGTGTTAAAAAGTTTCAGCTGTCCCGGGCAGCTCAGTGTAGGTATAGGGAAAAGTTGCAGGTAGACATACTAGTAAAGCCAAACCACTGGCCTAACCTCTCAACATCCACTATGAAAGAAGATATATTTCGTACGTGTAGACGTTTGAAGGTAAGAGCTAGCTACTTGAAAAGGGTGAACAGCCACTTGGATCATGATCTCCGACCTTACCGAGGTCAGCCGATTTCCTGGCGTCACTTAAAGCTGGCGTGGCGGAACAAAAAGCCCCCATGCGACGAGCAAGAGAATTGCAAACGCCCTACAGACACCTCAAACGAAGGCTCAGAACATGATATACCCCACGACGCCAGGAGGGCGCCACCTTATTTGTCTTCAGGCAACAGAGCTGTCAACATCTCCGCATACCTCTTAAAGGGGGGTTTACACGGTTCAACATGTTGAACGCTGTTGAACGTCAAAAGACGTCAAAAGTTGTTGAACGTTGTTGAAAGCTGTTGAACCGTCTAAACCCCCTTTCAACACGTTTCAACAGGTCTTTCAACAGCTTTCAACAAGTTTCAAAAATAGGAACATGTTCCTATTTCTGAAAACATGTTGAACGTTGTTGAACGCTGTTGAAAGGCCGTGTTGAAAGGGGGTTTACACGGTTCAACAGGTTTCAACAACGTTCAACAGCGTTCAACATTCAACAGCTTTCAAAAGATGTTGAACCGATCTGTTGAAAGCTGTTGAATGTTGAACGCTGTTGAACGTTGTTGAAACCTGTTGAACCGTGTAAACCCCCTTTCAACACGGCCTTTCAACAACGTTCAACAACTTTTGACGTCTTTTGACGTTCAACAGCGTTCAACATGTTGAACCGTGTAAACCCCCCTTTACACTACTCGAAGAAAAAAAATTTTTACTCATTTATACTTATAGATGCCACGGAGATAGTACAGTGCAGGTTGCACGTCCATCAGATTTGAAATTTTTATCCGACTTTAGCTGCTAAAAGGTGGCAAGGCGGTCGACAAGAATGCCCAAGGCCTTGATCGAATTGGATTGTGAAACACAGTATTTCCAAAATCAATCATTACAATAACTTTTTGATCCATCATCGTGCGCCATCAAGTCAAAGAACCTCAACCAGCATTTCTGTACCAGAGGGAGTTGTTGTTACCAGCCCCGAGTTGGCCAGGATAAGGCGAGACGCGGATTTTTTCCTGTCCAAAAATTGAGGATACTTTTTTTTTTAAAAATTTCTTGGTCTCAAAAAACCAAAGGACGGGATTGGAAGTCGGACATCGGGACGTAAAGAAAAACATATTTGTTTTACAATTAAATGTAATTTAGAGTCGGCGGACCCGAGACAGAGACAAAAAATCATGTTTCGGGTTTCAGGAGGTCGACGGATCCGAGCTCGTACTAAAAAAAGTTTCGCCTAAGCCGAAGGAGACTTTGCAAAGTTTTAGCCGAAACGTTTTGCTGATGTTTCGAGGCCACATTGGTTGTGGCATTTTTAATACCTGCCAATCCTGCTTCCGTAGGTGTACGAGTCAAGGACAAGGAAGCAGTATATTGTGTGCTGGTATACTACCTGCTTTCCACAGAAGCCAACTCAGGTGAGTATACAATTTACAGCAACACAAACCTTCCAGCGACAGCACTAATCGCTTTTTTTCTCTCGAGTAATTACACCTTGTGGTGGGATCGAGTTCGGGTCGAGCGGTTCGTACGTGAATATTCTTAGAGCTTCTATAAGTTTTCGCAAAATATGAATCCAAAGCTCGATGTTCCATCAAAACACCGAAAAGACACCTCACACTATTAGATACAGTACTGTTGATTCAGAGAAAGAAACAATGAACAGGGTCGGATCCAGGATTGACAGAAAGGAGGGCGTAGCTTGACCATGTTGACAGAGGGGTGAGCACCGAAAACGCGAAGTCCAAAGGGGGTCTGTGGCGGGCCCTCCCCCAGAAAAATTTTACAATTTTTAAGTGCTTTCAGATGCATTTTCCTGGCATCTTATACAAAATACATGTACTCAAATTTTTATGAGATTAAATTTTTCTTGCTAAAAAAATCATTGCTCTGCCAAAAATAGGGGGCGTACGCCCCCACGACCCCCTGCATCCGGCCCTGATAAAGGCGGGGAAAATACACTTTTACATAGGAAGGGTCACCGATATTGTTATCTTTTAAAAAGAAAATGCATCTAAAAGCATTTATCTTAAAGAATGCAAGATTATATGATATGAAATTTCAAATTGATATGCATATCATGGCAGAAGAGAAGCGGTAATAACTCACCCCTCCTAGATATTTATCCAAAATTCAACATTCTGTCATGTTCACTAACAAAAACGATGTTGAAAGCGCTGCTGTGGGCTTCCACCGCACACGATCGACCAACTGTGAGCTCGCATCAACGTACCAGCGCCAAGCGGAGGCAACGACGATGTGGCGAATGCCGTAACCAAAAGGTTAGAAACGAACTGAAGGCATGGAACGGTACGCTACTCGAAACCAAGGAATACCACAGTACATGTATACATGTACATGAATATATTGTAGTCCGTAAAAATGCGTAATCTCGGATCATTTCGTCGAAGAAGTGCACTTTCAGCCAACACTCATTTGCCGCCAACATAAGCAACTTGAACACTTATACCGTCGCTCAAAGCAGGTCAAGTACACAGAGTGAATGTGAAATGACGACCTTGCTTACTTTAAAAATTGAAGTAATTTTTAAAGATAGATAGTTTAATTAAGTTATTGTGAATAAATCACGTTTCCGGCGCGGGAGGCAACGATAGAACGATAGAACTAGACATCCTGGGAAAGTCGGCCATGACAGGTCAGAAGGGGTAAACATTAACCTCGGCCTAGGGGGCCTAATGCATTTGTACAGTTGGCCCCTGTGCTTACCGTCTGTACAATGCACTAGGCCCAAGGTTTGTTTACCCCTTCTGGCCTGCCATGGCCGACTTTCGCAGGATGTCTATTCACTGATGGCACCAATGATTAATCGGGCCTAGGCCGATCATGGAACATTTCATAACAGAACTCGGGATTTTGTCATGACTCCAGTAAAAATTACCACCTGATGTCCCCTATGCCTGACCTGTGATTCAGATTGCTGGAACAGAGGAGCATAACGAAGGAGTAGGCCTAGAGGTAAC